>JAXCGZ010007768.1:100000-104335 GCA_037179515.1 Halocaridina rubra
CACTCACTCTCTCACTTGCTTCTAGAAAAGTGGAAAATAATACCATAAAATGCATTACTGTTTGCCTGTCACTTCGTTGAACTAAAGCGCACTTAAGCGCACTTAAAACGCTCTTGCGCGCACTCGTTTGAGTAACGTTTTTGGTCAAGAGTTTCGTAATCCCTCAGTAAATAAACAAGATGCGCTTGCGCGTTATATTACGTCTGTATGTGAGTGCGTGCGTGTGTATGTGAGTGATAGTGTGTATGTATGCGAATGATTGAGTGTGTGTTCGCGTGTGTGAAAAAATAGTGAGCGTGAGTAAGTGTGCACGTGTGTGTACGCGTGATAGTGTGTGTATGTGTGTGATAAAATAGTAAGTTGTGTGTGTGTGTGTGATAAAAAAAGTGAGTGTGTGTGTGTGTGTGTGTGTGTGTGTGTGTGTGGTGTGTAAGAAAAAGAGAGAGTGTGCTTACCTAATTGTGCTTACAAGAAAGAGCTCAAAGCTCGTATCTTCCCGTCTCCTGATCGGTTCCATTTTGTACTTAGTGATACTTATCATATCTGTCCTTAAAACTATGGATTGAGTTAGCATTAACTACCTCCTCGCTTAGCGAATTCCAGTTATTAACTACTCCTACACTGAAAAAGTACTTCCTTGCATCCTGCAAAGAAGTTTTCTTACGAAGCTTCAAACTATGACCTCTAGTTCTAGAGACAGCCACATCAAAATATCGATCCCTATCCACTCTATCATAACCATGAAGGAATTTAAAGACTGTCACCATATCCTCCCTCAATCTTCTAGCTTCAAGTGATGGTAAGTCTAATTCCCTCAGCCTCTCATCATAACTGAGATTGCGTATTTCTGGCACCAGTTTCGTGACATGTCTTTGAACTTTTTCAAGCTTAGCCACGCGTTTTTCAAGTGCGGATTCCAAAAAGGGGGCTGCTTATTCAAGGTTTGGCCTCACATAGGTTACATAAATATTTCTGAACATTTTCTTGTCCATGTGCCTGAAGGCTACCTTTACATTTGATAAGAAAGCTTATGCTGTCCTTACTATGCCATTTATATGTATTTCTGGAGACAAATCTGCCAGTATGCTTACTCCTAGATCTCTCTCATTTTCTGTAGTCAAGCTTGGGCCTTCTTGCACTTGTACCCATTCTCATTACCTTACATTTTGAGGTATTGAATTTCATTAGCCACTTTTCTGACCACTCATGGAGACTATTTAGATCTTCCTGAAGTTCCCTACCATTGTTCTCGTTTCTTACTTTCTTTACAGTCTTTGCATCATCTGCAAACATATTCATGAATGAATTTACAGACTCTGGTAGGTCATTTATATATATAAGGAACAAAAGTGGCCCTAAAACTGAACCCTGTGGAACACCACTACTAACTCTTCTTCATTCAGACACCTAGTGTCTTACTCTAACCCTCTGTTCCCTTCCTTCTAAGTAAGTTTTTATCCATTCCAAGACATTTCCACCTATTCTAGCCATTGCTTGTAGCTTCATAATAAGTCTGCCGTGTGTGTGATTACCTAATTGTGATTACCTAATTGTGTTTACGGGAAAGAGCCCAAAGCTCGTATCTTCCCGTCTCCTGATCGGTTCCATTTTTAGACTTAGTGATACTTATCGTACCTGTCCTTAAAACTATGGATTGAGATAGCATTAACTACCTCCTCGCTTAGCCAATTCCAATTATCAACTACTCTTACACTGAAAAAGTATTTCCTTACATCCTGCAAAGAAGTTTTCTTACGAAGCTTCAAACTATGACCTCTAGTTCTAGAGCCAGCCATATCGAAATATCGATCCCTATCCACTCTATCATAACCATGAAGGAATTTAAAGACTGTCACCATATCCCCCCTTACTCTTCTAGCTTCGAGTGATGGCAAGTCTAATTCCCTCAGCCTCTCATCATAACCGAGATTGCGTATTTCTGGCACCAGTTTCGTGGCATGTCTTTGAACTTTTTCAAGCTTAGCTATGTGCTTTTTCAAGTGCGGATTCCAAAAGGCGGCTGCATATTCGAGTTTTGGCCTCACATAGGTTACATAAATATTTCTGAACATTTCCTTGTCCATGTGCCTGAAGGCTATCCTTACATTTGATAAGAATGCATATGCTGCCCTTACTACGCCATTTATATGTATTTCTGGAGACAAATCTGCCAGTATGTTTACTCCTAGATCTCTCTCATTTTCTGTCTCTTGAAGTTGTACTCCAGCCACCGAGTAGTCAAGCTTGGGCCTTCTTGCACTTGTACCCATTCTCATTACCTTACATTTTGAGGTATTGAATTTCATTAGCCACTTTTCTGACCACTCATGCAGATTATTTAGATCCTCCTGAAGTTCTCTACCATTGTTCTCGTTTTTTACTTTCTTCACAATCTTTGCATCATCTGCAAACATATTCATGAATGAATTTACAGACTCTGGTAGGTCATTTACATATACAAGGAACAAAAGTGGCCCTAAAACTGAACCCTGTGGAACTCCACTACTAACTCTTCTCCATTCAGACACTGAGTGTCTTACTCTAACCCTCTGTTCCCTTCCTTCTAAGTAAGTTTTTATCCATTCCAAGACATTTCCACCTATTCTAGCCATTGATTGCAGCTTCCTAATAAGTCTCCCATGTGGAACAGTGTCAAACGCTTTCTGGAAGTCTAGGAATATGCAATCTGCCCAGCCCTCTCTTTCCTGTAAGATTTGGCTTACCTCATCATAAAATTCTAATAAGTTTGTTACTGTTGATCTTCCTTCTCTGAAGCCATGTTGCCTCACTGACAAAAAGTTGAAGGATTCCAAGTGATGAGAGATATGTTTCCTTAGTAGTTTCTCCATAAGTTTGCAAACTATGCTGGTCAAGGAAACTGGTCTATAGTTCAGAGCCGTATCCCTCCTTCCCTTTTTGAAGATAGGTATCACATTTGCTTGTTTCCAGCATCTTGGAATCTCCCCCGACTCCAGTGACTCCTTAAATATGATACTTAGTGCCACTGATATTGTGTTTGCGCATTTTTTAAGCACATGAGGGGATATGTCATCAGGACCTGTAGCTTTATGAACATCTAAATCCATCAGCGCTTTGCATACCTCTGTGGCTGTAAGGTTGATGTTCTCTAATACCGGCCCTTGAGCTTCTATCACTGCAATCTGAGGGGATGGGGTATTTTCTACTGTAAATACTGACTGAAACTCCTTGTTCAATTCTTTGCAGATCTCTTCGTCCGTCTCAGTAATGCTTCCATCCGCTCTCTTTAGCCTTAAAACCTGTTCTTTTACCTTCAGTTTTCCTCTGATAAAGCTGTGGAAAAGCTTGGGATTTTCTTTAGCCTTCCTGGTGATATCCCTCTCATAATCTCTCTCTGCCTCTCTCCTTTTACTTAGGTAGTCATTTCTTGCTCTTTTGTAGGTTTGCCAAGCATTTATGTTTTTTCTCCTCCTATACCTTTTCCAGCATTTGTCTCTCCACTCCTTAGCTCTTTTACACCCATTATCGAACCATTTCTCTCTGGCATGAATTACACCTACTTTGGTGACAGGTATGCAGCAATCTACTATCTTCCCATATTTCTCACAAAAGATGTCATACATTTCTTGTACAGATTTGTTGTAAAATAAGGTTCTCCAGTCAATAACTGCAAAAAGCTCATTCATTTTGATGTAATCTCCTTTTGGATAGTTCCTCCTCATGTCCTCAGTGCCTCTACTCTCAGGAAGAATGTCTTCAATGATATACTCCATCAACAACACACAGTGGTCACTCTTTCCAATTGGTGGTTCATACTCAATATTTTCAATATCCAACACATTATCTGTGAACACTAGATCAAGTAGTGATGGCTCATCCCCACCCCTGGCTCTTGTTGGTTCCATTACATGTTGGTGTAGGAAATTATCTTGTACGCAATCTAGGAATCTTGCCCCAAATGAGTCCTCACCACTGTGTGGGTCAAGATTTATCCAATCTATCTCTTTATGATTAAAGTCTCCCATAATCAAAATCCTACATTTTTTCTCCCGTGCCATGTTAACAACTGAGTTTATGACTTCAATCGTACCTATATGACTTTCCTCATAAATTTCAAGCCTATTTTGGTTCCTTGGTGGGTTGTATACAACAGTTATTATAATGCTCTCTGACCCAGTATTTATGCGAGCAACAAGAAATTCCCTGAACTCACTTTCTATAGCCAAGTTTATTTCTTCAACTTGAATCCTCTCACTTATGAGCAGTGCTAACCCTCCACCAGTCCTCTCAGATCTTTCGACCCTTAGTATTTTGAAGCCCTTAGGAAAAACTGTGACACTGTTTATGTCCTCACTC
>JAXCGZ010007769.1:0-15000 GCA_037179515.1 Halocaridina rubra
ACCACAAGAGTTTGTTGGTTTGAGGTTCTTTATGATAAGAATAAGTGTGACTAAATCGATTGGGTGCGGTCTAAAATTATTGATAATATTTCTTTCAGCTGGAGGCTGGCAATTATGTGGTTGATTAATAATCAAGTCATTATTATCTTGGGACTTTTCATATGTGGACTTACCTATTTCAGCAAAATACTTATTAAAATCATTCACTCGCTTTTCCACATTATCACTGAGGTCAGAATTTTCTAAGATTTCCTTATTTGCAGGAATTATTCTTTTTATAACATTCCAAGTTCCTTTGATATTTCCCTTATACTTGGAAAATTCTTCCCTGAAATGATTTTTCTTCTTTTCGGACAACATTGTTTTAGTAAGGTTTCTTTCTCTTCTATAGGCTCTTTCCATCTCGGAGTTTTGTCTATCAGATTTAAATTGCCTTAGGAGGTCATCTCTCCTTTTCATTTGCTCTTTTAACTGAGAGTCAATCCACGGGGCAGGAGGGCGTGTCATGACTTTGGTTGTAAGAGGGGCACATTCATTTAAACATCTCGTAAAAACATCAGTAAAAGTAGAAACTTGATAATTTACACAATCTGTAGTTAGTATTGAATTTAAAATGTTGTATTCATTAAGAAGAGTGTCGCAGAAACAATTTTGAGAATAATTCTCAAGAGATCGGAAAGTTTTAACAATTGGCGGTCTCTTTTCCTTCCTGACATTAACTGTAGCTATTAGAAGCTCGTGGTCTCCTACAGGACAAGGTAAGACATCGTGGTGAACTATAAAACTAGGTGTATTGGTAATTATAAGATCAATTAGGCTGGAGGAATTAGCGGTGATACGGGTTGCTTTATTCACAAGCTGATTTAAGTGGAGGGATTGAATTAATTTCCCCATTTTATTATTAGGAAGAAGGAGATTATCATTGAAGTCGCCTATAATAATGAGAGGTTTGCTCCTCAAACAGACCGACCGAAATACCTCGGAGATGTAATCAAAGGTGTCGTTGAGTGCATGTGGGTGTCTATATACACATCCCAGGATGAATGAAGGGAATTTCCTACTCTGAACAGTCAACCAAATGTCTTCGAGATGAGGAGGTCGCTCGACTTCAGGGGTCTTTAATAGGGAGACCGTTAGATGATTTCTTACATACACCCCCACACCCCCACCCCTACCGCCATCAAATCGATAAAAAGAATACTCAGGTATAGCAACAAAACCAGACTGCATATTAGATTGGAGCCAAGTTTCACAAACACACATTATATCCACGTTATTTTCTCTGATCATTAGTGCAATATTGTCGAAATTACCCAAAAGTGATTGTGCATTGATGTGTTGTATGTTTATGAAATGTTTCAATAAGCCTGTATTACAATGTGATTGCTATATATTTAAGGGACATAATCTTGTTTTATGGCCATGTTCACGGCAGTGACCACATTTAAGTCTATAGTTAAACCAACAGTGGGAAAGATCATGGTTTATTTCCCCACAGTTTGAACAGGGCTGTCGACGACTGTAGAGCTGCTGCAATTTCTCCCTCTCCCGGGGACGCTGGGGGTAGCGCCGTGGTTGGTCGAGATCGAAAAGACTGTGATTCATCCTCGAGTCTCGTCTCCATCCTCGAATACCAGGTGGGATTTGACGATTCTGATGACGAAAATCCCGGGTATGACGTCCATCCGAATGCTGTTGAGGATCCCTTCTAGAATGCTGATCGTTGCTACTTTCTTGAGAGACGTTTCTGATTTCATTATTATTTCTTATTGAGGGGAGCTGGTGATGCCGGTCGTAGTTTCTGTTCCTGTATGTGTTATTTTGAATGTCGTTATTGGCCGTGACCGGTCGTTGTTGCCGCTGCAATACAGAAGCATATGTAGTAGGTATGGTTTGGTATATGATTTCTTCCCAGTTGTTGCTTAGTTTGAAGAATGGGCATTGCTTAGCAATTATGTTCAATAACCTGATGACGCCAAATCTGTTGAGAGCATCCCCCTTATCATTTACATCATAACACATCCGATCAACGTCGCCGGTACCAAGCCTGAACTGCAGATTAGTCTTGATAACTGAAACCCCATTGGTCTCACTCCAAGTTGCTAGTTGATTATTCAAATAGTTGATCTTTTCATCGAACTCTTCGACTCTAAGGACAGGTGCTACTTCACATATGTGTATGCTCATCTCCTCGTTCACCTCCTTGAGATCGGTTATGAGAGAACCCAATCTATCAAGGATATCCACAGGCTGAGACCCATTAAGGATGTCTTGAATACCGCAGTATAAGATGCAATATTTAGGAGCCCATCGAAGTTTCTCTGAGACCCAACAATTTATGAGATCTATATTAGCTCCTTCTATAGTTTGAACGGAGCATTGTTGGCTCAAGTCTGACATATGGACAGGGGAGAGGTTTGTGTCACCCAGAAGCAGGCTTCCCTCTGGTAGGGGCCGGGTAGGGGTTACACCCTGCGGTTCCGGTGTCGTCTGCTGTGAGTTGTATGTTCCCTGAAGTAACCCGACTTGTTCTTCCAGTGAAGAGATACGATCATTTAACTTGTTGACTGGAATTGTGAGTTTATCGATAACAAGATCTCTGACTTTTATTCTCTCTCTCATTTCTTCAATGTCTCTCATTTCCTCTTGAGGAGCTAATTCACAGTTATCAACATTACTCTCTGAATCGTTTGTTAGTGACGATCTATGCTTTTCAAGAATCATATCAATGAGTTTATCTTTCGTGTGCCAGACCCTTGTGATACCTATTTCCCGACAGTGCTTTTGTAATTCAATTTTTGTATAATTATCATTGAGGAATTCCCAAGTAGGGTTTTCCAAAGACACTAGGTTTTCAATAGAAGACATTATAATATGAAAAATACAAAACACTAAGATTAAGAGAGAGAGAGAGAGAGAGAGTAATAATAATAATAATAATAAGCCTTTATTTCCAAAGTACATTGGGTATTCAAATAAGATACATATATATTCCAGATAGACATCTGTGGTGTACGATATAGACATATTAAAACAAACAAATCATAAAGATGAGTGAACCATTAAAAATTACAAGTAAAATCTTCCTTTAAGAGTAACTTCTTAAGATTATATTTAAAAGTATACACTGAACCAGCATTTTTTAGTTCTCTGGGAAGCTGATTATATAAATGAGGTCCACGAATGTTTATATCTCTTGAGCCAATATCAGTTTTAGACCTTCGTACTAATAAATCTTCCCCTTGACGGGTAGTTAACCCGGTAACTGAGCTTACTGTAGAAAAATTATACAAGCAATCAGGAAGATTGTTTCTTAGTATATTAAAAACAAAGGTACATATATCAAAAACATATTTATCTCTAATCTTTATCCATTCTAGATCTTTTAAAACAGGAGAGATGTGCTCGTATTTTCTTACATTGCCAACAGCCACTTGTGCTGCAAAGTTTTGTAACTTTTGTATTCTTTGTAATTGAGTCTTATTTGTACATCCCCAAACTTTGAGACAGTAATTAATTAAACTCATAGCTGAGGACTGGACAATTATTATACGAGTTGATGTTTCAAATGAGTCTTTTACCCTATTTAGATATATTAGAGTACCCATTACTTTTTTATAAATTTCATCTATATGCATTTCAAAATTCATGTAACGGTCAAAATAGACACCTAGGTTCTTTACCGAGTTCATTGGCTTAATGATATTACCGTTAAAATTTATATGAAGATTGTCATCAACTTCTGATAATAATTGTCTGGATCCGATAAGAATAGATTGGGTTTTAGTTTCATTAAGTAACAAACCATTTTTTAGAAAATAACGTTTAGCCATATACAAAATTTCTTCTGCTCTACGAATAATATTTTCTAAATCATTAATTTCTCCTTCAATTAAGATTTGAGTATCGTCAGCATATTGCATGACATAACAGTTAGGTAAATATTTTACTAGATCGTTTACATATATTAGAAAAAGTATAGGTCCTAGGATCGATCCCTGAGGGACCCCAAACAATACCTTCTTGGAACTTGAAACTACATCTTTTATTCTGACTGACTGGTAGCGGTTTTTTAAATAGTTCTCGAACCAGCTTGGGTCAATGTTCATTTTTTTGCATTTTTCTAATAATATACTATGGTTTACACTATCAAAAGCTTTAGAAAGATCGAGTAGTAGTAGCAATGATATTTTCTTATTATCTATATTTTTGTATATTTCATCTGATATTTTCAATAAGGCAGTTTCAGTTGATAATTTTGGCCTGAAACCGTGTTGACTTTTTGCAATAAGTTTATTTTTTTCAAGAAACTCACTTAACTGATTTGCAACAATCTTTTCAAGTATCTTTGATAAAATTGGTAGTAAAGAGATTGGTCTATAGTTAGAGACGTCGTCAGGATTTCCATTTTTAAAACCAGGAATTACATGGGGATTTTTCCATAAATCTGGGTAAATATTGGTAACTATGGAAGTATTGATTATTACCGTCAGATAATATGCTATTACAAATAATGAATCTCTAATAAAACGAAAACAAATTCCATCTGATCCATATGCATTAGAGTCTTTCAGATTTTTTATTACTAAGATTACTGTATTACAATCTACTGTAGTAGGGTTAAAGACATCATTACTTCTATTGAATGCACTATGTTCTTCCAAATTAACATTATTATTATTATTACTACCATCATCACTATTATCATTACCATTACTACCACCATCATTATTATTTACACCATTATCAACATTACTATTATTATTACTACTACCATTTTATATATATATATATATATATATATATATATATATATATATATATATATATATATATATATATATATATATATATATATATATATATATATATATATATATATATATATGATTTAAGTGGAGGGATTGAATTAATGTCCCCATTTTATTATTAGGAAGAAGGAGATTATCATTGAAGTCGCCTATAATAATGAGAGGTTTGCTCCTCAAACAGACCGACCGAAATACCTCGGAGATGTAATCAAAGGTGTCGTTGAGTGCATGTGGGTGTCTATATACACATCCCAGGATGAATGAAGGGAATTTCCTACTCTGAACAGTCAACCAAATGTCTTCGAGATGAGGAGGTCGCTCGACTTCAGGGGTCTTTAATAGGGAGACCGTTAGATGATTTCTTACATACACCCCCACACCCCCACCCCTACCGCCATCAAATCGATAAAAAGAATACTCAGGTATAGCAACAAAACCAGACTGCATATTAGATTGGAGCCAAGTTTCACAAACACACATTATATCCACGTTATTTTCTCTGATCATTAGTGCAATATTGTCGAAATTACCCAAAAGTGATTGTGCATTGATGTGTTGTATGTTTATGAAATGTTTCAATAAGCCTGTATTACAATGTGATTGCTATATATTTAAGGGACATAATCTTGTTTTATGGCCATGTTCACGGCAGTGACCACATTTAAGTCTATAGTTAAACCAACAGTGGGAAAGATCATGGTTTATTTCCCCACAGTTTGAACAGGGCTGTCGACGACTGTAGAGCTGCTGCAATTTCTCCCTCTCCCGGGGACGCTGGGGGTAGCGCCGTGGTTGGTCGAGATCGAAAAGACTGTGATTCATCCTCGAGTCTCGTCTCCATCCTCGAATACCAGGTGGGATTTGACGATTCTGATGACGAAAATCCCGGGTATGACGTCCATCCGAATGCTGTTGAGGATCCCTTCTAGAATGCTGATCGTTGCTACTTTCTTGAGAGACGTTTCTGATTTCATTATTATTTCTTATTGAGGGGAGCTGGTGATGCCGGTCGTAGTTTCTGTTCCTGTATGTGTTATTTTGAATGTCGTTATTGGCCGTGACCGGTCGTTGTTGCCGCTGCAATACAGAAGCATATGTAGTAGGTATGGTTTGGTATATGATTTCTTCCCAGTTGTTGCTTAGTTTGAAGAATGGGCATTGCTTAGCAATTATGTTCAATAACCTGATGACGCCAAATCTGTTGAGAGCATCCCCCTTATCATTTACATCATAACACATCCGATCAACGTCGCCGGTACCAAGCCTGAACTGCAGATTAGTCTTGATAACTGAAACCCCATTGGTCTCACTCCAAGTTGCTAGTTGATTATTCAAATAGTTGATCTTTTCATCGAACTCTTCGACTCTAAGGACAGGTGCTACTTCACATATGTGTATGCTCATCTCCTCGTTCACCTCCTTGAGATCGGTTATGAGAGAACCCAATCTATCAAGGATATCCACAGGCTGAGACCCATTAAGGATGTCTTGAATACCGCAGTATAAGATGCAATATTTAGGAGCCCATCGAAGTTTCTCTGAGACCCAACAATTTATGAGATCTATATTAGCTCCTTCTATAGTTTGAACGGAGCATTGTTGGCTCAAGTCTGACATATGGACAGGGGAGAGGTTTGTGTCACCCAGAAGCAGGCTTCCCTCTGGTAGGGGCCGGGTAGGGGTTACACCCTGCGGTTCCGGTGTCGTCTGCTGTGAGTTGTATGTTCCCTGAAGTAACCCGACTTGTTCTTCCAGTGAAGAGATACGATCATTTAACTTGTTGACTGGAATTGTGAGTTTATCGATAACAAGATCTCTGACTTTTATTCTCTCTCTCATTTCTTCAATGTCTCTCATTTCCTCTTGAGGAGCTAATTCACAGTTATCAACATTACTCTCTGAATCGTTTGTTAGTGACGATCTATGCTTTTCAAGAATCATATCAATGAGTTTATCTTTCGTGTGCCAGACCCTTGTGATACCTATTTCCCGACAGTGCTTTTGTAATTCAATTTTTGTATAATTATCATTGAGGAATTCCCAAGTAGGGTTTTCCAAAGACACTAGGTTTTCAATAGAAGACATTATAATATGAAAAATACAAAACACTAAGATTAAGAGAGAGAGAGAGAGAGAGTAATAATAATAATAATAATAAGCCTTTATTTCCAAAGTACATTGGGTATTCAAATAAGATACATATATATTCCAGATAGACATCTGTGGTGTACGATATAGACATACTAAAACAAACAAATCATAAAGATGAGTGAACCATTAAAAATTACAAGTAAAATCTTCCTTTAAGAGTAACTTCTTAAGATTATATTTAAAAGTATACACTGAACCAGCATTTTTTAGTTCTCTGGGAAGCTGATTATATAAATGAGGTCCACGAATGTTTATATCTCTTGAGCCAATATCAGTTTTAGACCTTCGTACTAATAAATCTTCCCCTTGACGGGTAGTTAACCCGGTAACTGAGCTTACTGTAGAAAAATTATACAAGCAATCAGGAAGATTGTTTCTTAGTATATTAAAAACAAAGGTACATATATCAAAAACATATTTATCTCTAATCTTTATCCATTCTAGATCTTTTAAAACAGGAGAGATGTGCTCGTATTTTCTTACATTGCCAACAGCCACTTGTGCTGCAAAGTTTTGTAACTTTTGTATTCTTTGTAATTGAGTCTTATTTGTACATCCCCAAACTTTGAGACAGTAATTAATTAAACTCATAGCTGAGGACTGGACAATTATTATACGAGTTGATGTTTCAAATGAGTCTTTTACCCTATTTAGATATATTAGAGTACCCATTACTTTTTTATAAATTTCATCTATATGCATTTCAAAATTCATGTAACGGTCAAAATAGACACCTAGGTTCTTTACCGAGTTCATTGGCTTAATGATATTACCGTTAAAATTTATATGAAGATTGTCATCAACTTCTGATAATAATTGTCTGGATCCGATAAGAATAGATTGGGTTTTAGTTTCATTAAGTAACAAACCATTTTTTAGAAAATAACGTTTAGCCATATACAAAATTTCTTCTGCTCTACGAATAATATTTTCTAAATCATTAATTTCTCCTTCAATTAAGATTTGAGTATCGTCAGCATATTGCATGACATAACAGTTAGGTAAATATTTTACTAGATCGTTTACATATATTAGAAAAAGCATAGGTCCTAGGATCGATCCCTGAGGGACCCCAAACAATACCTTCTTGGAACTTGAAACTACATCTTTTATTCTGACTGACTGGTAGCGGTTTTTTAAATAGTTCTCGAACCAGCTTGGGTCAATGTTCATTTTTTTGCATTTTTCTAATAATATACTATGGTTTACACTATCAAAAGCTTTAGAAAGATCGAGTAGTAGTAGCAATGATATTTTCTTATTATCTATATTTTTGTATATTTCATCTGATATTTTCAATAAGGCAGTTTCAGTTGATAATTTTGGCCTGAAACCGTGTTGACTTTTTGCAATAAGTTTATTTTTTTCAAGAAACTCACTTAACTGATTTGCAACAATCTTTTCAAGTATCTTTGATAAAATTGGTAGTAAAGAGATTGGTCTATAGTTAGAGACGTCGTCAGGATTTCCATTTTTAAAACCAGGAATTACATGGGGATTTTTCCATAAATCTGGGTAAATATTGGTAACTATGGAAGTATTGATTATTACCGTCAGATAATATGCTATTACAAATAATGAATCTCTAATAAAACGAAAACAAATTCCATCTGATCCATATGCATTAGAGTCTTTCAGATTTTTTATTACTAAGATTACTGTATTACAATCTACTGTAGTAGGGTTAAAGACATCATTACTTCTATTGAATGCACTATGTTCTTCCAAATTAACATTATTATTATTATTACTACCATCATCACTATTATCATTACCATTACTACCACCATCATTATTATTTACACCATTATCAACATTACTATTATTATTACTACTACCATTTTATATATATATATATATATATATATATATATATATATATATATATATATATATATATATATATATATATATATATATATATATATATATATATATATATATATATATATATATGGCCTCATTCCCCTTTGCAAGGGGGTGGTCGAGCAAAGAAACACGCATTCACCAAGATCAACACATACCTCAACTACTACTCTTAGCTCCTTTGGGGGTAAAGGGTTGCCACATTTCCCCCCCCCCCTGCTTGGGTCGCCCACGAGGTAGACAGCAAAGCTAATCTACAATGAGGCCTGGTAGAAGGACCTGGTTTATCACTACTCCATTCACACCTGTCCATCACAGGCCACTGAGCAAGATATTGCGAGAAACCCCTTTGGCCCAGGTCATCTATTCACAATCCTCCATCACTCATTCCTATTTCATGCACGCTCTCTTCCCTTCTCCACTGACATTCCATGTGCAATCAGTGACTGTCATGCCATTAATTCATCTAATTCTAAGTCTTCCTCTTGGCCTAACTCCAATCACTTCTGCATTCCACAATCTCTTTGCTATTCGTTTATCACTCAACTTTTCCATATGTCCAAACCAAGTCAGTACTCTCTGATCTAACCCAGCTTCCTTTTAAAACCCGTTCTCTGCCTGACATTCTCATTTCTTACTCTGTCTATTCTAGATACATCAATCATACTAAGTTCTCAAACACCTCACCTCCACTCTATAGTTAATAAGGATGAATCTGCTAAAACAAATTAATAATAACTTTGCAAATGTATGAAAAATGCATTTCAGGATATTCACGCTTTTTGTTCATTACTTAAAAACACCTCTACTGTTAATATCCTAACTATTTCAAATTCTCCTTTTCGGCCTCAGCCAGTAGATGTAGCTACTGTTGTAAAAACTGTAATGACTCTCAAAACTAAGAAAGCTAGTGGAGTAGATGGCATCTCAAGTAATTTTATAAAAGACCCAATTCCTGTAGTGGCACTGTATTTGACAATAGTCAAATACCTCTCATGTTACAGGTGTAGTTCCTGTTGTTTAACATTGTGCTGTAGTCTGTCCTTTATATAAAGGCAGCCATGCTGAAGATCCCTCAACTTACTGGCATATTTCTTTGCTTCCTGTTTTATCAAAGATTATGAATACAAAAATATATTGTTTCAGACTAATTATACGAATATATAATTTTTTTTTTTAAACACAACATGCTTTTAGAAGTCTCTCTACTCAGACAGCCTTATCACGGATTACTGAACAGATATATAATAACATTAATAAAAATGAAGTATATCTTTTTTCACTTTATGACCTCTCTAAGGCCTTTGATAGTGTCTCACTCTCTTTTACTTCAGAACTTGAAAATGCATAACAGATAACTTCTGGTTCTCCAACTATTTATTGAAACGCTATCAAGCAGTCAAAACAGATTCATAGACATCCCCAAAAGAAGCACTCGGTCCTCTTCTTTTTAAGTTGTTTATAAATGACCTAAATAATGTAGTAGTGGATGGTAGTATGGTGCAGTCTGCAGATGATACACAATTCCTTCACGCACAACGATTTACGAAATCGCATTTGCTTGTTCATCAGATGCAATCAATCATGTTTGCGAATAAGAAATTACTGTGATGTAAATGGCTTAAAACTATACGCTAGTAAGACTCAGTGCATATTTTTTCGGTCTAGACACAACACTGGCTGTATACCAGAAGAAAAAACAATTAAGGTAGGAATTAAATATGTAAAAACTCTGGGCCTGATTATGGACTCTTATATGCAATTTCATAAACATGTGGAGACTATGTGTGCTAGAGCAAATAGACTATTATTCTTTTCGAATCACGTCAAAGATTATTTTGATAAAGAGAGTTAGAAAAACCATAGTTGAGTCCTTGATTTAAAGCATTTTCCTATAGTGCAGTTCTTTGGGGATCATGTAACAAAACTTAAAAATAAAAAAAATGTGCAAAAACTTCAAAATATTGCTACCAAAGTGACTGATGGTAAAAGAAGAAAGTATGAAAGAGCTTCGCCAAATTTTTAGGATATGAATTAGTTAAAGGTAAATGAACAAGCAAATTACGAACTTTTATTGTTTATGTATAAAATTATAAATGGTTACCTGCCAAGGTGCTTATTGTGTCTAGAAAGGGTAGGAAATGTGATGGTCAGAGATACAAGACAATCAGGCAACTTAGTGGTACCAAAATACCGCAATCCATGCAGACAGGTCTCTATGTGTCAGAGGAGTTAAGTTCTGGAATGGATTGTCAGACCACATAAAAAATTTGCCTCAAATCACCTCCTTTAAAAAAGATGTGAAAAGTTATCTACAAGTCAGATACTTGAAATAAATTCTATATAAATATATGCAAATCTTCTGTATGTAAATTTTCTTTTTTCAAGAATACCCACCGTAATTTTTTTAAAGGAATAAAGACATAATTATTATTATTATTATTATTATTATTATATTATTATTATTATTATTATTATTAGTATTATTATCATTATTATTATTATTATTATTATTATTCCACTTGTTTCTTTCATCCTCTCTTACATTCCAATTCTCAGCTTCATACAATGCTGTCGGAACAATCACACCTTGCTGTATCCTCCTCTTTGCATTCATTACCAAATACCGATTTCTCATTCCTTCACTTTATGACTTACCTCCGCATCCACACGTCCACTCCTAAAACATGTGACCCCAGATACTTAAAACTCTTAACTTCTACATGCAACACCCCATTCACACCTATATTTAATATGCCAACATAAACACTCTTGTATCTCAAGACTACTTTAACCAATATTCACCTGCAATTTCCTTCTTTCACACACCCTAACAAACCAAGTCACCAAATGATTTAGTTCACTCTCAGCATCAGCCACCGGTAAGTATCAGCCGTGCATAGCAACTGATTCAATTTCCTCAACATTCCATACTTACCCACTAGTTCCAAGCCTCAGTCTAATACTCTTTCATTTACTTCCCTTACCACTCCATCCATATACACATTAACAACCATGAAGACATTACATAACCTTGACATAACCCTACAATCACCTCAGTCACTCATACCATTCCCGACTCTCACGCATGTTCTACTATTCATCTAGACTTTTCACTGCATTCAACAGTCTTCCACTTATTCCATAAAGTGGCATCACATTCCACAACACCTCTCTACTAACCCTGTCATACGTTTCCTCTAAGTCCATAAAAGCCCCAAAAATGTCTTCACCCTTCTCAAAGAACTTCTTACACACTTGTCTTACCAGAAACACCTGATCCACACATCCTCTTCCTCTCTTAACTCACAATGTTCTTTTAAAATCAATCTCTCAGTACATTTCTTAATTCTCTCGAATATCACTCTTCCATCTATCTTCCCAACTACATTCAATAAACTAATTCCTCAAGCTACTACACTCATACTTATCTCCTTTCCCTTTATAAAGTAGAACTACACATGCACTCCTCTAATCAACTGGGACCCTCCCTTTCCTGAAACATATAGTAAACAACCTAACCCTTCTTCTGACAAGCAGTCAACAAGATATCTATCTATCCCTGGTGCTTTACCTGCTTTCATTGCTCTCAGCGAAATATGTACTTCCTTTATTATTTCTCTATCATTCTCATCACGTAACACTGGCATTCCCCATTCATTTCCCACATCCACAATCTCTGCCTCTCTATCATCTTCCTAATTTAGCAGGTCCTTGAAATATTCAGCCCATCTCTCTCTCACCTTTATTTCGTCTACAAGCAATTGCCCATCTACTCCTTTCACCCTCTCCTCCCTACCAGACTCACCTTTCCTCACTCTTGTCACCGCCTTCCAAAACCTCTTTTTATTCCTTTCAAAATTCTCAGACAAGCATCTACCCCAACTTACAACTGATTCTCTTTGCCTCCCTCACCACGCGCTTCGCTAAGCTCTTCTTTGCACTATACCTTTATACTACCTACCTGCAGCCATACCTCAAATGTTTGCTTCTTTTCAGCCAAAACTGCAATCACCTGCTCATTCCACTATTCACTACCTTTCCTTTTAATTCCAAAGTTAGTCTCCTTTCACTCACTGCCTCTGCACACTTTATAACTTCCTCTTGAAATAACCCCACTATTCTTCCACTCCCTCCTCCACTTTCTCTTTCACTACTTTCCACACATTCCTCGGACTAGCCTTATAATCACAGTCATTCTCTTTCTTATTCAATTCACTCTGTTTTAGCACCTCTTTCCTCTATTGCTTCTCCTCTTTTTCCACTGTTTTCCCACTCTCACTATACTTTTCACTGAATAATAATCATGTATACCACCACTAGCACCTCTCAGTATATTCACATCCAATACTCTTCCAGTCACTCTCCTGTCCACCACAACATAATCCATTTATGCTCTGTCAACTATTCTACCATTATCTACCCTGACCCATGTATACTTGTGCACATCCTTCTTTTTAAACACAGTATTGGCAATCAACATCTCTCTCTCTCAATATGTATTGCTATCATTTCTCTCAACTCTCATTCCTACCAGCTAATCTATACTTCCATATTACACCATCCACTGGCTCATTACCTATTATAGCATTCAAATCTTGCATCAAAACCACATTCACAGTCATTCCTCACTTTTTGCGAAAGACGAATCTATCGTCATTTCAGGGCCTAATCCATTATAAGAAGGAAAGCTGATGACCTTAACTCCTCTCCCACTGAAAAATGTTTCTGGTCCTTAGCCAAAAACTTCTGAAACTCAAGCTTTCCCCCTCTCATTCATTCTGATGGTTCTATAGCTTGCTCTCTTTGGCTCTCATTTTCTGCCAATTCTTCCGTAAACGATTCCAGCGCACCTGTCCCTCAATCTTTGCTCCTCTCTAATCATATACCCTCTCTTAGCCTTTCCTCAAGCAAAGTTCATAAGGTTCTTTGCTTGCTAAAGACGAACAAGGCATCTGGTCCCGATGGTATCCCTGCAAGGTTCCTTAAGGAGTTTGCAGATGAATTGACTCCCGTGCTTTGTCATCTTTTTCGCCTCATTCTGTCACCCAGTATCTATACTTTATCTTGGAAGCATGCTCTAGTGCAACCTGTTCCTAAGAAGGATGGCCACTATTTTCTTTCAAACTACCAACCTATAGCCCTAACCTCCTCTATCGCTAAAGTTTTCGAAACTTTGCTCAATACTCACTTCTTGAAGCGCCTTGAATCTAACTCACTTATCTCTGATCACCAGTACAGCTTCCGCAAAGCAAGATCTACTGGTGACCTCCTGTCCTATATTACTCATGTATGGTAATCTTTTCTGAGGAATAATGGGGAATCCTTTGTTGTAACATTTGATATCTAAGGCTTTTGACAGATCTGGAACAAGGCTCTGTTGGCAAACTCCCTGCCAATGGCTTTATCCCTTCTCTCTGTTTTCTGATTTCCAGTTTTATTTTCTGACTGTTTTATATGTAGTTGTTTTCGGTGCAAAATCTAGCCAAATCCCTGTTACAAGTGGTGTTCAACAGGTTCTGTTCTTTCACCCACTCCATTCCTTCTCTTCATCAATGATCTTCTACAATCCCAATTTTCCTCTCTTCTTCACGCCTTTGCCGACGATTCTACCCTTCACTTTTCCTCTGCTTTTTCTTCACAACCTTCATCTGTTCGCATCCAGTCTCGCATCACTCTTTCTTCTACTCTCAACTCTGATTTGCAGAGGAAATATGAGTGGGGAACCCAACTTTTTTTTAAATTTAATGCCTCCAAGACACAGTTTCTGGCTATCTCTTTAACTTCCCCTCCTCCTGATAGCACTATTGTCTTTGAAACTAATGAAATTTACCCTCTTAATTCTATCAACATATTAGGAATCCATATAGCCCCTAATTGTCTTGAAGGAATTACATAATCCAAATTCCTAAATCTCCATCTAAAAAATTGGAAGTTCTGCTTCGTTTTCACCATTACCTTTCATCTTTGCAGTTATTTAAAATCTATAAAGGTCTTATCCAGTCAGCCAGAGCTGGTTACCTCCATCCTTTCATCTCATCGCAAGTCACGGTTTCATTTACCAATGGCTACTTTCACCAGCATACTAGCAGACAGAATTTGGCTTAGAGTTATGCATTAGATCAAGTGTAGAATTTGAAACCCACCTAACCTAACAGGACAACTATAGAGG
>JAXCGZ010007769.1:20000-45000 GCA_037179515.1 Halocaridina rubra
CGAACCTAGGACTTATGATTACTAAGTAACGCATTCTATCTGAATGCCACTATGTTCATATTACAGATTGCCCAACCTCACTCGTGGCTTCATTTTAGCATTTAATTCTATTCCCAATCTCATTCGGGCCATGAAGTAATCAAATAAGCACATTACATATGTGAAAACATGAATCATATTTTACCCAGACCGGGACTCAAACCTAGGACTTATGATTACTATTGGTAATAGAGTAGCTGATGCATGGAACAAGCTTCCTAGTAGGATAGTAAATGCCAATACCTTAGACACCTTCAAATGTAGATTAGATAGACATATGACAGAGGTAGGGTGGGTATGAATAGGTTAGTGCTTATTAGAAAAATCATAAACAGAAAAATAGAATAAATAAGTAGAGTAGAATAGAATAGGTTAGACATGCTGAAAATACAATTCAAAAATGGAGCTGCCTCGTGTGTGCCAGTAGGCATGTTGCAGTGTCCTCTATTCTTATGTTCTTATGTTCTAAGTCAAGGCGCTACCACTACACCACAGAAGGTTAAAAGGAATCCAACCTTATAGCTCATATCTGCTATACTTAGGAATGAACGCATTCTATCTGAATGCCACTATGTTTAAAAAAAAAAAAGAAGAAGAAGAACATAAGAATAGAGGACACTGCAACATGCCTACTGGCACACACGAGGCAGCTCCATTTTTGAATTGTATTTTCAGCATGTCTAACCTATTCTATTCTACTCTACTTATTTATTCTGTTTTTCTTTTTATGATTTTTCTAATAAGCACTAACCTATTCATACCCACCCTACCTCTGTCATATGTCTATCTAATCTACATTTGAAGGTGTCTAAGGTATTGGCATTTACTATCCTACTAGGAAGCTTGTTCCATGCATCAGCTACTCTATTACCAAACCAATTTTTACCAATTTCCCTTCTGAACCTAAATTTATCAAGCTTAAATCCATTATTACGAGTTCTGGTTTGATCATGAATTTTTAAAACTTTATTAATATCTCCCTTGTTAATCCCTTTAAACCATTTATACACTTCAATCATATCCCCCCTAACTCTTCGCCTCTCTAGAGAATGTAGATTAAGTTTTTTTAATCTGTCCTCATATGGTAGATTTCTGATATTGTGTATCATCTTGGTCAAGAAGAAGAAGAAGAAGAAGAAGAAGAAGAAGAAGAAGAAGAAGAAGAAGAAGAAGAAGAAGAAGAAGAAGAAGAAGAATTCATAGCAAGACAGGTCTAATCCAAAAGAAATAATACCCTCAATCAAAGAACACCGACAAAATCATTAATAAGTCATTAACAATATGTTCATATTTATATCATTTTTATTCATATAATTTCTTTTGCTTGGTTTGTTATTTTGAGCTCACTGGTCAATTGCTTTTTTATAATAAAGGGGTTATCTACTTACCGATCTGTATTAGCAATTAGAGATTAACATATTCTATTGTTAATGACTTATTAATGATTTGGTCGGTTTTCTTTGATTGGGGGTATTATTTCTTTTGGATTAGACCTGACTTTAATTTTTATTGCCTCAGGTCTCCTGAGTCCTTTTCGCTTTTACTCCCTCTGTCAATGTTATTTTACACTCACTTGTGCTTGAGAAGGGTCCAGTTAAGACCCGAAATACAGCGTTATTTTTTCTATGTCTTGTTTGTGCGTGTGCCTGTCTAGTTTATATATATATATATATATATATATATATATATATATATATAATATATATATATATATATATATATATAAACTAGACAGGCACACGCACAAATAATTATATATATAATAGGGAATGAGTATCTTTAGATACTTAAGCATATGGGCATAGCATCAAAAAGGCCTGCAAAATCACATAAGTTAAAAGACACCAAGTAGACAACTCTGCAAGAAATTTTTGTCAGAAATCAATTCTGGTGAAGAGATCTATTATCTCCATTAGCAAAGTTCTCATTACACACTCATTTCAAGGGAGATATTTGAGGCAAGGTGTTTTGCGATGCGTGAATTAAGTAGTTTTCTCTGACGCAATGCCTACACAAACACATACTCAAACACACACACACAAAAGTAAATCTTCCCAGTCTCTATCACCCCTTCTATCCATCTATCATATCTTCGTTATTCCTCAATCCTCACCCCCCCCCCCCCCGTTTCCAGAGGAGGGAGATAGAGAGAGGATAAAAGACACTTCAAAAGTTCAATTAAAAGGAAATGAAAACTGTCTAAGTCTTGGAATGCTCTCTCTCTCTCTCTCTCTCTCTCTCTCTCTCTCTCTCTCTCTCTCTCTCTCTCTCTCTCTCTCTATCTATCTTGCAAGTTATTTAAAAAAATCTCAATTCATTTGTCTATCTATCTATCTATCAAGCTATCTATATAAATCTCAATCTATTTGTCTATCTATCTATGTACTTGTCTATCTATCTATCTATTTGTCTATCTATCTAATCCAAGCTGTAATGCTGAAGATTGTTAGCATTGGGTGTGTCACGCAACTTACACGACAAATACTGCGGCACATCACCTGCTCTCCCCACCTGCCACACTGGTCTGTATCATAATCAACGACGAGAAGACACCACATTATATCTCCTAACCAAGAGACCACAGTGACGGTACTTGTATTCATGCGGTGGATGATAGGCAAATGAGCAGCAGCACTTATTTTTCGCTTGTAATGGGAAAGGGAGCCAGGTGAGGGATCTGCTGAAAGTAAAGGCAACCCACAGGCAGTCTTAGTGAGGAGGAGGTTGACTGTGTCATTTGCTAATATACCAAAATGCGAAGGGATCCACAGGAAGTGTACAACAAGAGAATATTCGAAGGATGTGGCAAGCTGATGCAATATTCAGTTGATTAGGTTACGGGCTTCTGGCATGGGGAAGCAAAGGGCAGAGAGAGCAGACTGCGAGTCGGAGATAACCAGACCATTGCTCCTTGTGCGCAGCAGTAGATTAATAGCATCCAGAAGTCCATGTAGTTCACATGACGTAGAGCTCAACGAGTTTTGCAGACGGTGACCGACCTAGTCACCGGGTGGTGGTTCCATACTAGGTGAGAAGATTGCATAGCCTGTGCTCCTTCCTGCCTGCAGAGGGCCGTCAGCATATAGCATATGGGTGGCAGGGGGGGATGAAGTCACTTCGGTGATGGTCTCCAGAGCTCGTTGTTTCTGCAAGGATAGGTACCTCTTGCAAGTTGGTGTGTAGGAAACAGCTGGGAGAGGAATCCTCCAGGGGGTGGACCGTGGTCAATTTCTTCCTCTGGAACATTAATATCCAGTTTCTGCAGACTCAAGCAAACAATTCTAACAAGGGCACATCCATCAGGTTGGAGTCGAGGCCGATATGCAGCAGGATTGTGCGATATTCTAATGACGTCTGAGTAGAGCGGAGAGAGATGCAGAAGAGTAGAGGCATTTAACTGTGAAGTATGTCATATTAGCATATATCCGTTCCACTAAAGGAGAAAAATGGAGCTCCTTCAGCATGTTAGCAATCCTAGTTGAGATTAGGCAGCCCAGGATGTCACATGGCTTTATTTTGAAACTTTTTGAGGGGAACCAATGCTGACGTGGGGAGCTGGCTTAGAGCAGGAGAGAAATAATCAACCACTGAATGGATATATGCTATTTAGATACTTCTGGCTACAGGGAACGAGACCCCTGCCGCATTGTTAGTGAGCCGCTGGAGGGGTGTTAGGTGCTGCTGCAGTCGAGTCAGTAGACCTTGAACTATTGGATGAACACGCTGCTGTGCTGGTGTGGTGGGAGTAACCTGAACAGGCATACCCAGGTAGAGGTACTGTGTACGGAGTGGTATAACGCTGGTGCCCACCAGAAAATTCAGGAGTGTACGTGGATTGCAGGGAGAAAAGATCCTGCATTATTCGTAGAAGATGATGAGGCCACATTATGAAGAAGATTCATAAAACGCACAAAGAAAGCGCTGAAGATGTTCTGGAGAGTCCGATCGTATATAGATATCATCCTTGTAGCACATGACTGTGATTCCAGGGACATTAGGAAGTAGGGAGAAAAGGCGGTGCATAAGAATATTAAAAAGAAACAGACAGAGGACACCTCCCTGTGGCGTACAAAGGTCAAAGCTGTTAGTGGTGCTAATAGCCCCCTTAAAGCAGACACGGGACGATCTATTACTGAGATACCCTCACATCTATCTCAGGAGATTCCCTTTTACACCAAAATCTACTAGCTGGTCAAGGAAACGTCCCTGTTCACAATATCGAAGATACTATTTAAATCAAGAAAGGTCACAACTCTGGTGGGGGAGAGGCGAGTGTAGAGCTCAAGGAGGCAGTGATGCGTGGTGCATAGTGGCAGAAAACCATACAGTCTCGGTGAAAGGTTGTCCTGGAGCCGAAACATAATTCGGTTGAGGAGAATGCACTCCGTCACTTTACTGAAGCAAGATATGAGGGAAATTGGTCTGAAGTTGTCGGTGTCAGGCTTGGGAATGGGTACAATAAGGCTAGTCGTCCAGGTTTGTGGCACTTATCAGCGTTGGAGACAGAGGTTGCATAAATGGAGAAGAGGGTCACCAAGTACTTTCAGGAGAAGGAGGAGGATAGAATATGTAAGGCCATCCTCACCTGGGGTTATTGTTTTACTGCTAGCAAGAGCATGAAGTAATTTGCCTTTGGTAATAGGTACATCGTCCTCCTCATCCAACCCCAACAAGGCTTCAGACATGCGAAAAGCATGACACATATTCTGAGAAGGAGAGAGCCTCTTGTACATGTGCGGGAAGGTTGGAAACACTAGACTGATCAGACCAGGTGTCAGCGAGTTCTTGAGCATACTGAGCTGGGCTGTGATGAAAGGGACTTGAGGGCTTCATCCTCACAACTGTACTGGTAAGACACCATGTTCGTTTGATAATTGACACTATTGGTGACCCTGTGCCAGGCATTGGTGTGAGCACACTGTTGTAAGGTAACTAGGGCAGCACTGGACATCTGATGATGACATAAGGTCCCAGGAGTTGGATTCCTTTGATACTCGAGACCATCCTCCACAACCCGCCTTTCTGCTTCCATGGTGCGTCTGTCGAGCGTCCAAGTATGACGTCTCATCTGACGTTTGATGTTCGATCTGCAGATATATTGGTTGAAAAAGTCGTGGGCAGAGCTGACAATAGAGGAATAAAGGAGATGAATGTAAGACAGTACTTCAGAGGAATACTGATGAGAGTGAAATGATGAAGTGGGGGAGGTGTAGCTGGTGTTGGGTAATGCAGTCTGAGAGCAAGAAGATCCAAGAAAAGGGCAGGAACCGATAAGCACTTGAAACGAGATGCCACGAGTCCGAATGTAGTGACATGGTCTAGGGTGCCTCCCCAAGAGTGAGTAGCACCTCCAGTGTCCCAGTGAGAACAGTGGTTGTGGCAGATGAACTCAGTTAATTGGATCCCACTACAGTTCACAGTGCCAGAAAGGTCACCTAAAGCGAAGTGACGGGCATCAAAGTCACCTATATATACCGCTAGCTGTGGAGGAGAAAAGGTGACCGTATGCAGTCAACCAGGGGCAGAATAAACATTAAAAAGATGTAGTGTACCACCTTACAGCATCATTTCGACAAGCTGATAGGTCTTATCAACATCCACTGACGTGCAAAGTAATCAACGCTGCAGGGAGGAGTGTACATAAGTAACGAGTTCATTTCTGACGTGATGAACATTGGTAACATACCCACTGAGAGGGGAAGCAGCAGCACAAGCATTCTAAGAGATGATATGAAGCTGTGCATCAGTATCGAACATTTTTCTTATACTTACGGAAGCCAGACGAGGTAGTAGGAATGGGTAAGGCATCACTCCTTTGCAAGTCATGAGAGGGAGAGTCCACAGGGGGAGTGACAATTGTTTCAAGATGAGCAGCAAGAGTGTTCAGCTTCTCAGTGACTGTGAAGACCGACTAGATAATAACCCATTGGGCTTCACCGAGGGACTTGAGCGTGGTGTCGTTAGTAGCTAGTTTAATAGAGAGATCATCAAAGGAGGCTGCAAGAGTATTAAAACAAGCATCAAAGGTGTGAAAATGAGTCTCTATAGCATCAACGCGTGAAGCAAGGGAGGCACACCGAGACTTGAGAGAGTCAACAGCATCATGAAGCCCAGAAACAAGCGCGGAAACTGGGGGAGGGATGTAACTCGCCCACTCATCAGAGCAGTAATAGAAAAGAGAAAGGGATGATACCTTATGGCGAAGAGAGTGAGAGAATCCAGATCAGAAGTAAGAGAAGAATCATTAACGAGTCTGACTGCCTTAGATTCAACCTTATTAAGGAGATAAGTATATGACAAAGCATCCCAAATGTGTGAGCAGTATTCTAAACAGGGATGAATAAGACCTTTATAGATTTTAGGTAACTGTAAAGAGGAAAAGTAATGACGAAAATGATACAGAACCCCCAGTTATTTGGATGAAGATTTAGAAATCTGGATTATGAGATTCCTCAAAGACAAGTTAGAGCCTATATGGATTTCTAATAAGTTGATAGAATTAAGATGGTAAATTTCGTTAGTTTCGAAGACAATAGGGTTATCAGGAGGAAGAGATAAAGAG
This sequence comes from Halocaridina rubra, assembly GCA_037179515.1. NCBI lineage: Eukaryota > Metazoa > Arthropoda > Malacostraca > Decapoda > Atyidae > Halocaridina > Halocaridina rubra. The sequence goes on from JAXCGZ010007769.1 coordinate 26,602, forward strand.
ATACCTAAAAACTGTGTCTTGGAGGCATTGAGTTTAACTAAATTTTGAGGGCCCAACTCAGATACCCTCTGCAAATCGGAGTTGAGAGTAGAAGAAAGAGTGATACGAGACTGATTACGAGTAGCAGATGAAGGTTGTGAAGAAAAGGCAGAGGAAAAGTGATGGGTAGAATCGTCAGCAAAGGCATGAAGAAGAGAGGAAGCTGGGGATTGTAGAAGATCATTGATGAAGAGAGGGAACAGAGCCCTGTGGAACACCACTGGTAACAGAGAAAGGGCTGATGTAGCACCATCAACAACTACATATACTATAGATTATAGATTGGTAAGTAGATAATCCCTTCAATATAAAAACGCACAGGACCAATGAGCTCAAAATCACTCAAACCAAACAGAAAAAATGACAAGAATCATAAAAAAAAAAATATATATATATATATATATATATATATATATATATATATATATATATATATATATATATATATATATATATATATATATATATATATATATACAGAACTATACATACCTATACAAACACATGTACCTAATTTTACTTTGTCTTCATGATAACTATAAAAGTGCACATATGACGTCGAGTGGGTGACTTTTCTATAGACTTCCAATCTGTTTCTGAGAGCTCTCCGGATTTGCAGCGCTACTTATTTAGAATATGAAACTCAAACCGTTTATTCACATATATATTTTCTGTTTTACCTTCTTTACTATGGAATATTTAAGGATTAGTCCATAGATTCAAAATTTTTGGTCTACACGCCAAATTCTCAGATTCAATTATGATGCTGAAGGGGTTGTAGCAAGGTGTATAGAATGGAGTTTTTAATCGGCTTTTAGTGAGTTTGTTTTCAAGTACTCTCTCTCTCTCTCTTTCTCTGTAGCTGAGGCTTTCCCTTTAACTTCCTTTTTCATTTATTTTTCATATATATCCAACGCCATTCCGACACAAGCGCTAACAGGTTTCTCTCTCTCTCTCTCTCTCTCTCTCTCTCTCTCTCTCTCCCATAATTCTACATATCACATAAGATACAGTAATAGAAAAAAGGCAGGTCTCTCTCTCTCTCTACCATCATTCTACATCACACAAGAGATACAGTAAACTGCAAAGAGGCAGGCCTCTCTCTCTCTCAACGGTTTATGAAATAATATTTGAATTCCTTTCCTTTAAAATTGAGTACTTATAGGCCCGTAGGCTTGCTCTATTATTAGCTTTTGGTTGGTTATATATGAGAACCGAAAGTTCGATTGTTACTACTTCTATTACTACTACTACTACTACTACTACACAACTACTGTTTTTAGTGAACCTTATTTGATAAGTATATACACAAAACTACATCCTCAGATATTAGAAAGTAGTAGTAGTAGTAGTAGTAGTAGTAGTAGTAGTAGTCGACTAAATGGGGCGGTGAGGGGACTGAGAATCCCATCTTCTGTATCTACATCCCACAAAAAGTCAAATCATTTTCGTTGACTCAGCCACCCCCCTCTCAAGGGGGATTATGGCTTTGGTATATAGATGGAGATTTTTTTCTTAATGTATTATTATTTCTACTACCATTTTTTTCTGCTACATTTGTTTTATACTGGGACAATTAAGTACACCATAAGATGTGGAAAGTCACTGGTGGAAAAGTATCATCACTATCACATGCTTTCACAGAAGAAAAATACCTTTGCGTGTATGTGAGATTGACAGAAAGACAGAAAGCTGGATAGAGATAGATAAAATGAAAGACAGACAGAAAGATAGATAAAAAGACAGATAGACAGATAGAGATTGCTACACGATACTATTTGCGGTAATTGTACAGCATCCATGGACATACTGCATTGCAGTACTTACTTTCTAATTTACCTCTCTCTCTCTCTCTCTCTCTCTCTCTCTCTCTCTCTCTCTATATATATATATATATATATATATATATATATATATATATATATATATATATATATATATATATATATATATATATATATATACATATATATATATATATATATATATATATATATATATATATATATATATATATATATATATATCCGATATTATTTGGGTTCCATTTCTTATAGTCTCTCTCTCTCTCCTCCCATACAAAAAGGGTGTGGTCTCGTTACCTGTAGTAGAAGCGGCAGCAGCAGCTAGACCCAAAAGTGGTCTTAGTAAGGCTGGTCTTCTTTAAAACGATTCACAGATCGTGTTTATTGGCCTTACTGGTTTAAAGAGGAAGGTAGGTTGCTTGGACTCACACGAAAGGAAAATAAAATAATAATAATAATAATAATAATAATAATAATAATAATAATAATAATAATAATCACCATCATTATTAATTACGCGATACATAGCTGAGTCTAGGAGGACAGCCCCAACGGCATCAAAAGAACGGAATCAGTTTATACTCGTATATTACACTCCCATACATATGTTTTTATGAGTGTGACACCGGGGCAGGCAAGAAAATCGCCCTCATAAGGCCCGGCCACCAAGAGAACATTAAGACGAAGAAAAAGCACAAGTTCAAGAACAAGGAACAAATAATGGAATGATACACAACAGGAAAAGGAAAGGCTGGAAAAAAAAAGTCGAAGCACTGACGACCTAGAGCTATTGCAGGATTAGGCCATGATAGAACCACTTTTTGAAGGAAGACAGGTTATAAGCATTAGGAAAGACAGAAAGAGGAAGAGAGTTCCAGAGTCTGGAGGTGGATGGGAAGAAGAAGTTGCTGCACCGATCAATCTGCAAGTTACATATCTTTACAGAGTACCTGTGAGACGAGGCCGCTTGGCGAGTGTTACGGAGTCTAAACAGTGGAGGAGGTATGCAACTGGGTAATTCATCCAAGCAGCGATGAAAGTAGTAGCGATTGAAAAGAAAAAGGGTTACTGCCTACAGCGAAGAGAAAGAGAATCCAGATTAAAAGTAACAGAAGGGACAGTGATGGGTCTGACTGCCTTAGATTCAACCCTATTAAGGAGATAATAATAATAATAATAATAATAATAATAATAATAATAATAATAATAATAATAATGACTATTTCACAAAAAATTACAGTGCGTATTCTTGAAAACAAAAATTACTTACGTACAAAAGATTTACATAGGTTTACATAAAATTTATTACATTTATCTAACGTGTAGATATCTTTTCACTTCTTTTTTAAAGGAATTTTTTATGTGGTTTGACAATGCTTTCGTAACTTCGCTCCCCTGACACAGAGCCCTTTTCGCATGGACTGTGGTAGTTCTTAGCACCACTAAATTGCCTGATTGTCTTGTATCCCTGACTATCACATCTCATACCCTGTCGAGACATAATAACCACCATGGCAGGTAATCATTTATAAATTTGTACATAATAAAAGTTTGTAATTTAATTATTCATTTACCTTTAACAAATTCATATTCTTCACATATGGTGTAGCTCTTTCATACTTTCTTCCGTTACCATCAGCCACTGTGGCAGCAAAATATTGAAGTTTTTGCACATTTTTTATTAAAGTTTTGTTACATAATCCCCAAAGAACGGCACAATATGAAAATATGCTAAATATCAAGGACTCAACTATAAATTTTCTACTCTCTTTATCAAAATGATCTTTGACGCCATTCAAAATAATAATAATAGTCCATTTGCTTTAGCACACGTATTCTCCACATGTTTATCATAGTGTAAATAAGAGTCCATAATCAGGCCCAGAGTTTTTACATATTTAGAGGGTGTCAAACTTGTAGTTCCTACCATAATTGTTAATTTTTCTGGTATATGGTCAATATTGTGTCTTGACCCAATAAATATGAACTGAACATTACTAGCGTTTAATTTTAAGATATCTACATCACAATAATTTCTTACTCGCAACATGGTTGATTGCATCTGATGAACAAGAGAATGCAATTTCGCAAATGGTTGTGAGTGAAGGAATTCTACATCATCTGCAAACTGCACCATAATTCTAAGCAGGAACAGATCAGATCTTTACAAATTTTAAATAACTAAAAACAGGAAAAGTAATGACGAAAACGAAACAGAACTCCCAATTTTTGGATGAAGAATTAAAAATTTAGATTATGTGACTCCTCTAAGACAAGTTAGAGGCTATCTGGATTCCTAAAATATTAGTAGCATGAAGAGGATAAATTTCGTTAGTTTCAAAGACAATAGGGTTATCAGGAGAAAAAGATGAAGAGATAGCCAAGAACTGTGTCTTGGAGGCAATAAATTTTAAAAAAATTTGGGTACCCCACTCAGATACCCTCTCCAAATCAGAGTTAAGAGTAGAAGAAAGAGCAATACGAGACTGATTACGAGCTGTAGATGAATGTTGTGAAGAAAGGAAGAGGAAAAATGAAGGGTAGAATGGTCAGCAAAGGCGTGGAGAAGAGAGGAGGATAGGGACTGAAGGAGATCATTAATGACAAGAAGGAACAGAGAAAGTGAAGCACAAAGCCCTATGGAACACCACTGGCAAAAAGGAATGATCTAGATGTTGCAGCATCAACAACAACAGATGTAAAATGGTCAGAAAGAGAAATAGAAATCAAAGAATAGAGAAGGGGTAAAGCAATAAGCAGGGAGTTTGGCCATCAGAGCTTTGTGCCACACCCTTTCAAAAGACTTGGAGATATCAAGGGCAACGACAAAGGATTCCCTATAGCTCCACAGAGAAACCTTGCAGGGATACCAGCAGGTGCAGCTGCCTTGTTCGTCTTTAGAGAGTGAAGAACATTATGAACTTTGCCTAAAGAAAGAATAAGGGAGGACAGGGTTAGAGAAGAGTTAAGTACGAGGGACAGGTGTGCTAGAATCGCTTATGGAAGAGTTGGCAGAAAAATGAGAGCCAAAAAAAGTGGCTTTGTCAGTGGGAGAGCAAACTATAGAACTATAAGAGCAAAAAAAAAAAAAAAAAAAAAAAAAAAAAAAAAAAAGGAAAGGGGGAAAGCTTGAGATACAAAAGTTTTTGAAGAGGTTTTGGCTAAGGATCAGAAACATTTATCAGTGGGAGAGGAGTTAAGGTTACTAACTTTCTTTCTTATAAAGGGAGCTTCATCCTTTCCTGAGTAGTGCAGTGATTCCTAGCTGTAATAAAAGCAGAGAGAGTTAAAGAAGAAGAGACTTGGCAAAACCGCCATGCCTGATCCATGGCCTGAATAGCCATGGAGCAGCCACGGTCAAACCAAGAATTTGGGGTAGAAAAAGGTTTCAGAGAGGAGGATTTGTATGCCTCCATTCTCGAGGTTATGATCTCGGCAACTTTTAGGGATATCTGATCAGGATTGTGGGTTCGAAATCAGTAGTCATCCCATTGGAAATCAAAGAATAAGTTAGGCAAATAATCGCACTGGGTACGCTCAACATACCAAAGGTGGTGCAGAGTAGCCATTTATATGCATTATACTGTGTCCCATACGTATAAGTGTGTATAAGAAAGAAGGCCACCAATGTTATAAAAAAAAATGCATCAAATTTACTAAATAGTATTCCATTCATATGGTTTTCTTTTTTCTTTTTTTTACTTTCATATTCATTATTTTTCTTTTATTATGTAAAATCAATCGAATTTATCTGGACACCACATGTGTGTATGTGTGTGCGCGTGAGTGTGCGTGCGTGTGCATCTACTTTCATCTTATACTCTAAAATGATGGTCAAAAACATCAACTGCATAACATCATGCACAGACCTTGCATGCAAGTGCTGTGGTGTGCGTGTTTTTTGGACATCACTCACTCTGAAGCTTTCTCTCTCTCTGACGGTACCCCAAAATAAAAAAGAGAATGCTACACCTCTCTCTCTCTCTGAGGATTTTCAAAAGTATAAAAGAGAATACTATAGCTATCTCCCTCTCTCTCTCTCTTTTGTTTCATTTTTGACCGTCTAGTTGTACAATATGCAGATGACACTCATCTACTCCTTAGTGGTGATATTAATAATCTCCCAGAGCTAACCGAAAGAGCAGAAAACACTCTGTTAAAAATTAAAACCTATTTTCAAGAAATTGGGCTGATAATTAACGAAAGTAAAACAGAATGCATGTTTATTGTTCAAGGTACCATAACACACATTCCAGAAATTACAACATTTAATTTTTTCGGTAATATCATTACACCTAGCAAAACGGTCAACAATCTAGGAATTCACTTTGATAACGACATGTTGTTTGATTCCCATATAGATAAAGTATGCAAAAAGGTTACAAGAACACTAATGTACTTATCACGTATAAAAGATAAATATGAGACTACCACTCTAATAACGATTGTTGAATCTCTAGCCCTAAGTCACGATAATTATTGCACAACTGTATGAGGAGCTACCAATAAGACTCAGAAAAATAGAATACATCTTCTTATTAATTTTGCAGCTAATGTTGCCCAGGGAAGAATAAGAAAATATGACCACATAACACCAGCTCTCAAAAAACTTGGGTGGCTGCGGGCAGAAAACAAGGTCGTCTAAGCAATGTACGTTTTTGTACACAAAATTTTGAACCATCATTATCCCAGCTGGCTATTTAATTTCAAAACAGTCAAGGATATAAGGGGAACCAACGCAAGACAGAGTAGTGAGCTCTTTACTCTGAGAACAAACACAAATGCAGGTTCAAAGATGATCACTATTAAAGGGCCAACACTCTGGAACACTATTCCAGAAATATCTTAAAAATTCATCCTCCTTCACAGCTTTCAAAGGCAAATTATATAGTTTTCTTTTGGACTAATAGTCACTGCTCACACACTAATCCAACTTAGTGATTTAATGCAATTTCTCTTAACACTAACCATTCTGTATGCAAACTGATATCGCCTTCTTTGATCTCTATGTTAAGAACTAATTAGTCTCATTGTAAGGAATACAAATATAGTGATGATGCCAATAATAATGATCATGAATCGAGTGTTATTATTACTACTGTATTATTGACAATATAGTACAAATTTTTATTACAATAAGATTGCTATTATAATTTTAATACATATCTGTTAACTTAAAGTAATATTCATTTTCCAGGTAAGCTATATTTCTTTTCACTGTATGTATTACCCTCTTACTGATTAGTTCATTTACATGTCTACTTATAGGTGTACTCTTAGGTTTGTAAAAGAATAGCCATTGGAGAACTGGAAAAAAAGTTTGTTTGTTTCTCTCTCCCTCCCATTCTGAGGGTGCTAAAATATAGAAGAGAATATTGCAAACCTTTCTCTCTCTCTCTCTCTCTCTCTCTCTCTCTCTCTCTCTCTCTCTATATATATATATATATATATATATATATATATATATATATATATATATATATATATATATATATATATATATATATATATAAACTGTCTGTCTACTATCCCTTATGTTTTCTGTTATAAAATTCTACGGGATCACTCTCGGGAGAAATTAGGTGTGAGCGACTGGCTGTTCCATTGAGTATTTCTTTATATTTTTCAGATAATTCTTAGGAATCGAACCCTGGATCATGAGTGTGTGACAAAGCACAAATCTCCTGCACAACTACTTATTTCATTTCCCACACAAAGGAATCAACCTCGAGACCCGTTAGGCGAGAGCAAGGCACTGATCCACTAAACTGGTTTTTAAAACTTTAATTTATATAATACTTTTATATTCTATTCACAGCATCGAACTCGAGATCCTTTGGGTATGAGACAACACATTGGTATTCATGACGGTCCTTTAAAAAGCTTACCGGAACTGCTTTTACAAATAACTGCTGTCACATCGGCTAATGCTATTAGCTAATAGCTCCTCTCTCTCTCTCTCTCTATACTTTTTTTAATAATTCCATACGTTACGTTGTTATTTATGTGTTCGTCTCATCTTTATTACACTTTTCCTATATTTTTGTATTGCCCTTTCATTCTAATTTATTTTTCTCTCTCCTAGTTTCATTGCTTCCTTTTCATATTTACAATATATTCTTGCATAAAAAATGGCAAGAAGTGTCTCTTCCAGGCTCGGTAAGGTTCCTCCCGAATAAAGATCTTTGAAAGAAAGAGGAATGGACTACAGCTTGCTCTCCCACAGAAAAAGCCACTCTCTCTGGCTTTCATTTTTTCTGCCAATTCTTCCGTAAGCGATTTCAGCACACCTATTCCTCATACTTTACCCCTCTCTAACCCTAAGCCCTCTCTTATTCTTTCTTCATACAAAGTCCATAAGGTTCTTCGCTCTCTAGGGATGAACAAGGCATCCAGACCCGATGGTATCCCTGCAGAGGTTCATTAAAGAGTTTGCAGATGAACTGGGTCCCGTGCTTTGACATCTTTTTAGCCTCATTCTCTCAACAAGTATCTATCCTTCATCTTGAAAGCATACTCTGGTTCAACCTGTTCCTAAGAAGGGTGATCACTCTATTCCTTGAACTACTGACCTACTGCCCAAACCTCTGCTATTGCTAAAGCATTCGAAACTTTGCTCAATTATCACTTCTTGATACATCTTGAATCTAACTCGCTTATTTCAAATCACCAGTACAGCTTCCACAAGGCTAGATCCACTGGTGACCTCCTATCATATCTTACTCATGTAGGGTCGGATTCTCCGCGGAACTATGAGGAATCCTCTGTTGTCACCCTTGATATTTCGAAGACATTTGATAGAGTCTGGTACAAGGTTCTGTTGGCCAAGTTCCCTGCTTATGGTTTTACACCTTTCTGTTCTATGATTTCCAGTTTTCTTTCTGTGGTTGTTGATAGCGCAGCATCTACACTCATTCTCTGCTACCAGTGGTGTTCCACAAGGCTCTGTTCTTTCACCTACTCTGTTCCATTTCTTGATCAATGATCTTCTTCATTCTCCATCCTCCTCTCTTCCCCACGCCTTTGCCAACGATTCTACCCTTCATTTTTCCTCTGCCTTCTCTTCACAAGCTTCATCTGCTAATCCAAATCAGTCTTGTATCACTCTGTCTTCTACTGTCAACTCCGATTTTCAGAGTGAATCTGGGTGCGACACCCAAAATTTAGTTCAAGCAATGCCTCCAAGATACAATATCTGGATATCTCTTCATCTCCTTCTCCTCTTGATAACCCTATTGTCTTCGAAACTAACGAAATTTACCCTCTTAATTTTATTGACATATTAAGAATCCAGATAGCCTATAACTTGTCTTGCAAGTCACATAATCCAAATTTCTAAACATGCATCCAATAATCTAGGGGTTAGTTTCTGTTTTCATCATTACTTTTCCTCCTTCCGCTTACTTAAAATCTAAATAGTCTTACCCATCCCTGCTTACTGCTTACACATATGGGGTGCTTATTCTTATACTTGTCTCCTTGATAGGGTTGAATCTAAGGATATCAAATTTATTTAGGACTTCTTTTCAATTTTAATCTAGATTTGCTTTCTCTTCACTGAAAGGTATCATCCCTTTCTTTTTAATATTGCCACTACTTCCATTGCTGCTCAGATGAGTTGGCCATTTGCTTCCCTCACCCACTGCAGAGGATGCGTAACACTCGCCAAGCGGCCTCATATCACAGGTACTGTGCAAAGATTTTTAGCTCGTGGATTGGTCAGTGCAGTGATTTCGTCTCCCCATCTACCTCCAAACTCTGGAACGTTATTCCTCCTTTTGTCTTTCCAAATTCTTGTAGCTTATCTTTCTTCAAAAAACGGATATAACATCATATCAGAGCCTAATCCCTGCCATATCTCTAGGTTCTCAACACTTCAACTATTCTTTCAGCCTGTCCTATTCCTATTCAGTATCATTCACCTATTTCTACCTTGTCCATAAACTTCTACTTTTTCATTGTGTTAATGTTTTGTAGAAGCCTGGGCCTGATGAGGGCAATTTTCTTGCCTATCCCTGTGTCACGCATAATAAACAAGTACTACTATAAATAATATTAATAATAATAATAATAATAATAATAATAATAATAATAATAATAATAATAATAATAACTATAATGACAGTTAATAAAATAATAATAATAATAATGATAAATACCACTACTACTACTACTACTACTTCAATTGTTTCTGCTACTACTACTACTACAACTAATTTCTTCCCAACTCCTTCAATATCTCTTGTGTCAATAAAAGTGGTTGTGGGGGGTGGCTGAAGAAAGGGAAGCCCAATCCCCTCGCTCTTTATTGATTTTCCACTGACCTCTGGTACAGTATCTATCGATGAAATTATTCTTCCTGAAGTTTTAATATTATTTCCACTTTTTTCTTTTCTTCTTTTTACTACTACTACTATTATTATTATTATTATTATTATTATTATTATTATTATTATTATTAGTATTATTATTATTAGTTATTATTATTATTATTATTATTATTATCAATTTTTATTATTATTAGTATAAGTGGTAGTAGTCGTATTAGTAGTGGATGTAGTAAAAATACTAAGACTGGTATAGCTATACTAATGTATCAATAATAATAATAATAATATTAATAATAATAATTTTTGTCAATCATTTTATTTCATATGCCCATCCTACAGCTCCTATCCCAAAGCCTCTATCACATTACTTATACTGAAGTCTGTATGAAGACGACTCAACGCAAAAGTTAAATAACGTCTTATTGAAGGAATTTCTATCATTATTATCATCATCATTATTATTATTATTATTATTATTATTATTATTATTATTATTATTATTATTTTTATCATTATTTTACTACAAAGATTATAGTTATTATTATTATTATCATTATTATTACTATTATTATTATTATTATTATACTTATTACCTTTCTACTGCGAATCAGTTGGAAAATGGGTAATTTCCAAGCTCCTGAAAGCTTCAGCAAATCATATGAACAACACATTATTATTATTATTAGTAGTAGTAGTAGTAGTAATATAAGTATCATTAATAATAATAATAATAATAATAATAATAATAATAACAATAATTATTATTATTATTATTATTATTATTATAATAATAATGATAATAAAGAACAACAATAATAATTAAAGCTGCAATACGCATTAGACATCCTGCCATATCCGCGTTTGTAATATAATCATATAATTGCTTACAATATTTTTTTTTTATTTATTATTAATAATAATGACTTATGCATATGCTCAGTGCTGGGGTATGCTTTATTATTATTATTATTATTATTATTATTATTATTATTATTATTATTATTATGATGATGATGATGATCATCATCATCATCATAATCATCATTATTCTTATAATTACTTCATTATTATTGTTTTCATTGCAGACACAAATATAATACATACATACAGCACATACAAATATACACTTGCGCAAATACTGTACACACAAAAATACATTACCAAAAGACCGAAAATCATAATGATAACAATACTATTATTATTATTATTAAAATTATCATAAAAAGATACATTCCCAAATGCACACAGGAATAAATACCCCCATCTCAATAAAAGCGCGCTACCAAACATAAACAAACACATAAACACACATAAGTACAAAGGCTAAACCAAAACTCAGGAAAGAAGAGGATCGGAATAATCAAAACTGTGTTAGCGGTTCTTCTTCTTTGTCTACATCTTTTCCCACTTTTATGTGGGGTCGATAATTCTGGCCAGTTTTCTCCATTTGTTTCTGTCCCATACCTCATCACCCGACAAACCTTTAGACCTCAGGTCGTCATTGATGCAATCCATCCACCTACGCTTTGGTCTCCCTCTCCTTCTCCTACCCTGTATATCCATTTCCATCACCCTCCTCCCAACATACTGTTCATCCCTCCTAACGACATGACCATACCATCTTAGTCTACTTTCTTGTATCTTATCTGATATTTCTCTAACTTTTGAGGTACCTCTAAGTACCTCGTTTCTGATCTTATCTCTTCTTGTCACCCCACACATCCATCTCAACTTCCTCATCTCTGCCACATCCAGTTTTTTCACTTGTGTCTTCTTTATTGCCCATGTCTCTGCTCCATACATCATCGCAGGTCTCACAACTGTCTTATGCACTTTAGCCCTCAACTTAATCTCTATTCTCCTGTTGCACAGCACCCCAGAAACTTTCTTCCAGTTTTTCCATCCCGCTTGTATTCGGTGGGTTATTTCTGACTCTAGGTCACCATCCTCTGCTACTGTTGATCCCAAATACTTGAACTTTTCAACGCTTTTCAACACCTTCCCTGCAAATTGACCTCCCAATCCTCATCATCTCTCAACCTCAAGTACTCTGTCTTCTTCCTGCTGATTTTCAGTCCTCTATCCTCAATCACTCTTCTCCAGAGATATTAATATAATAGTAATTATGAAATGATAATAATAATGTTACAATAATAGTAATAATAAAAGATATAATTAATAATAACAAAAAAGAAGTAAAAATGAATCAATTGTAAATACACAAGAATATTATGTTATTTCCAAAATTACTTTTTTCAAACTTGGGAATAAAGAATGTTTGATAATATGGGATCAATTACAAATAAACCATGACATATGTTAAAATTTCGGTGCTCAGTTAAGTTAATTTATGCAGACTCAAAGATGTGACTAATAATAATATCCTTACGTCTTACTAAAATATATGCATTGTTACAGTCAATATGGTGCTTGCAATCAGCATAATGCTTGAAATAGGCACTGGAAGACTGACAATGTCGAATGTAATATTTATTTTGATTGACACGGAATTCTAATGACTTGTAGTCTGGCCAACAAAATACTTATCACAATCTTTACATGGAATCTTATATATAATAAGTGGAAACAGGACTATTTTTAATCAACATATTGCAAAAAGTATTTTCATATTTGAAAACTAAACGGGCATAAAATGTTCTCAATATCTTGACTAATCTTTGACATCCCTGGAAGTAGGGAATAACTAGAGTATTATTATAATTTGAAACAACATTACTATCGGGGAGGGTTGGTCTAAGAACTATGCGTTTTGCAGAACTGGAACAGATATTTAAGAACCAATTGGAATAACAAAGATTTTTTCCAATATCAATGATTCTATCAATCTTGGCATCATGAAATTCCGGGTTTACAATACGTAAAGCTCGGAGAAACATTGAAGAAAAGATAAATTTCTCTAGTTTACAGTCATGACCAGAACAAAAATGCACGCAAGATAGATTATTTGTAGGCTTTCTAAAAATATTAAACTTCAATGAATAAGGTTGTCTATGTAACAAAATATCTAAGAATGGCAAGTTATTATTATATTCTATTTCTAACGTGAATTTAATAGAGGGAAAAATTATTCAACTTAGTCAAAAACTCATGAACATCAATATCAGTACAGGAAAAACATAGTACATCATCAACATAACGAAAGCAATGAAAATTAGTATTTCTAGGGACAATAGTTTGAGGGTGCTGTCTTTCAAAAAATTCCATAAAAAGATTAGAAAGAAGAGGAGATAAGGGATTTCCCATAGCCATACCGAAAGTTTGTTGATATTTATCGTTGAATACAAACTTTCAATTTGGAACACAAAGGTGAATGAGTTGTAAAATAACATTATTAGGTAATTGATAGAATGATTATCTAGTTCACAACTAAGTTAATTTAATAATTTGACCTCCAACACTCACAGTGTGAGTACCAACTCCTGCTCTCTCCTGTAAAACTAAGAAGTCACCAGCACTATCCCACCTTGGATCTTCAAGACTCTCATGAGAGACCATTCATCGACCTTCCTCAACTTGGGATAAAGAGTATAAGTCTCAACCAGACTTCCTATAAAGGATTTCCAACGGTTTTTTTGTTTATGTTTAAAATAAAAAGGATTTTTTGTTGTGTTTTCAGTTTTTTCTCTTGCTTTTAACACAAAATAGATCATAGTATCTCAAATTCAAAGCATTAGTTATGAGTAGAGGTTCCCCAACCTCTGTCCTCCACCTAAGCATTCTGTCCCTTCCTCGAGGCGGATATGGAACTAGATGACTCCCCCTCTGGAGGGATGGATTACTGTTGATAAAAATAAACATCAATAACCACCTCTAATAATAGTCAGAAACGTTCCACCTCCACCAGAAGGGATGACCAAATTCAAGGTTGTTGCCTCCACCCCAGCTCAGGCCTGCATACTCCTAATGCGGCTGGAGGAAAAACAAACATAGTTTGGTTGTAAAATCAAACCTAACCTGCAGGGGACTTTATTATACACCCCACCTCATCTGATGCAGTAAAAAAAAAAAATACGCTCATTTCAAGTCCCTAACCTAATTAAACTCTCTCCTGCACAAAAAAATAGGAAATTCATACTTCAAAATTTCCCAATTAGCCTATTTACTGACCTCGTCTTGAAAAAACTACAACAACTGTGGGCCACCCCTAGCAGAGGTCAGCTTGGGCATGTCGAGCAGTTTCAACATGAGGAACCCTACAGTGCCTCTCCACTGAAAGAAGAGAAAAGACTGAACAATCCTGCACCATCGAATGCACTCTCCTTCGGATCCAAGATCTAATACCTATGCAACAGGTGCAAAATGTGCCAGTCTGTTCTATAGCACCTGTCTGGAATCCACGACGGTGCCAACAGAAGTCTCCACAGAACTTTTTACATACAAGCTATTCGAAGCCTTATGAACTATGCTTGTCTTGCCCTTTGGCTTCTCTCAGAACCTTCAATGGGCAAAAATTGAGGTCATACAAAATAACATAATGCAAGTTATGCTAGGAACCCCTATCTGGACAAAGATAATAAACCTCCAGCTGGAAATTAACCATCCTTCTTTGAATTACAGATCTGTGCAGAGAATGGCTTCCATTATAGCCAAGACCACAGCAGCACAACACCCATGCATTGCCGGCAAGGACTTCAAGTTCGCTCTCAATCAACATCCTAACCTTCCTAGGACCTGGAAGGCAAAGGTCAGCACTGAACTACCAGCCTTAGGCATCGTGAACAACATCTAAGCTAGGAACCTGGACACTCATCAATACTACAGATGCCCTCCACCATGAAACGACCGCCCAAAACACTCCAAAGAGTTCAGTCAACCCGAGAGTTCTAAAGGATATATACATCGATAAAATCCAGAACTGGAGCAGACCCAACTCCCTGACTATCTACACTGATGGCTCAGTTAATCAAGAGACTGTAGCCTCAGTTGCAACCTTCACCATAGAAGGACATGAGGAGTTCTGGAGACTGTATAATTCCAGCTCCTTACTCCAAACTGAGTTAGTGGCCATCGTCAAAGCCCTGCATCACATTACTCTTCAAGAAGCAGACCATGCCCTCATTCTTACAGACTTATGATGTTCCTTAAAAGCCATCCAGAAGACGCCCCTGAGAGACAATGTGAGAATTATCATGTATATACTCCACCATTACCACAGGGTCACAAACACTGGCAAAACCCTCATCCTTACCTGGATTCCCAGCCATGTTGGTATCAGAAGATATGAAGAAGCAGACCATGCAGCCAAACAAGCCTCACTTCATACAGAGATTCAAATATCTCTTACTCCCAGCATCCTCAGATGAACACCTACATCACCAGGAAACTCATCGACCTATGTCTACAAAAACACAACCAGAGCACAAATGCTGGATCAGCCTCCATATCCTGGTACAAAGCAGTTACAAATCTCCAGACCATAAACTTTCCCAGAAGCCTTCATAGAAGTACCACAGTCAACTTCTATAGACTAAGACTGGGGTACAATGCACCTGAGAACTCATAGATAACACTGTCAGAGAGCGCACTTTCTGTCAAAAAGAAGCACCAAGACCTCTCCTACATTACATAATGGAATGTAAAGCCTTCTCGGAAGTAAGGTGGAATACAGGAGCCTCAACCACCTCCTATCAATATCCGGATGCTCCCTTAGTAGCCATAATCACACTAAGAGCAGCCATGCATCATATGGGTATCCTGCTGCAAACAATCAGCCAGTACCCACCACCGAGATAAACATAGGCCTCACCGAATCCAACAACACCAACAAGTGCATTACATATATATATATATATATATATATATATATATATATATATATATATATATATATATATATATATATATATATAATGTATGTATATATATTATATATATATATATATATATATATATATATATATATATATATATATATATATATATATATATATATATATATATATTTCTTCATATCATGACAGCTCTCTCCTATCTCCCACTTTCACCTTCCTTCTCGGTGGTACCCAAAGGGGTTAAAAGTGTGCATGTGGCACCATCAACTTTCCCTCCTTCTATACTGTCCTATTCCAGCTTTCCTCTTCCATCAAATCTGGCATCTTAACACCAAGAAAACTACTACTAACCCCGCTGAAAATTCTCATAAATTAATTTCTTCTCTTTACACAGACCTGTCATCTCACTATGACAATTACTCACCTATGGGTCCTTCATGACCCATTCCACCCATCACTGGGGGGGGGGGTGATCTACACCAACCTTTGCATAAATCAGTTTCCCCTGAAGGTAATACACTTGAAAGTACTAAGTACTAAGGATCTCAATAATTTCTTTCAATTTCCTTACATAGCCATATCCATTCATATATATATATATATATATATATATATATATATATATATATATATATATATATATATATATATATATATATATATATATATATATATATTTATAAGCCCTTATTCCCCATATAAGGGGAGTGGCTGAGTCAATGGAAAATGCTCTAACACTATTGAAAGAGAAAATACAAAGGAAGGGATTCCCAATCCTTTTGCTCAGCCCCATTTAGTTGACTCTTACGACACGCAGGGGAACATAAAGGAAGTATTATAGCCGCCTCCCTCATGATGTGTGTGTGTACATATATATATATATATATATATATATATATATATATATATATATATATATATATATATATATATATATATATATATATATATAATATATATATAATATATATATATATATATATATATATATATATATATATATATATATATATATATATATATATATATATATAATCTTTCTATCTATATATCACTTCACAGCCTTCATGCATTAAGATTCATGTGTAAATCTTTTGTATGTAAAGAATTTTTGTTTTCAAGAATACCCACTGTAATTTTTAGTGGAATAAAGGCATTATTCATATTATCATTATTACTCTCTTTCTCTCTCTCTTTGTATATATATATATATATATATATATATATATATATATATATATATATATATATATATATATATATATATGAATCATTTTTTTACCCCGACCGGGACTCGAACCTAGGACTTATGATTACTAAGTCAAGGCGCTACCATTACACCACAGAAGGTTAAAAGGAATTCAACCTTATAGCTTATATGTGCTATACTTAGGAATGAACGCATTCTAACTGAATGCCACTATGTTCATATTACAGATTCCCCAACCTCACTCGTGGCTTCATTTTAGCATTTAATTCAATTCCCAAACTCATTCGGGCCATGAAATTATCAAATAAGCACATTACATATGTGAAAACATGAATCATTTTTTACCCCGACCGGGACTCGAACCTAGGACTTATGATTACTAAGTCAAAGCGCTACCACTACATCATAAGTCCTAGGTTCGAGTCCCGGTCGGGGTAAAAAATGATTCATGTTTTCACATGTGTGCTTATTAGATAATTTCATGGCCCGAATGAGTTTGGGAATTGAATTAAATGCTAAAATGAAGCCACGAGTGAGGTTGGGGAATCTGTAATATGAACATAGTGGCATTCAGTTAGAATGCGTTCATTCCTAAGTATAGCAGATGTAAGCTATAAGGTTGGATTCCTTTTAACCTTCTGTGGTGTAGTGGTAGCGCCTTGACTTAGTAATCATAAGTCCTAGGTTCGAGTCCCGGTCGGGGTAAAAAATGATTCATGTTTTCACATATGTAATGTGCTTATTTGATAATTTCATGGCCCAAATGACTTTGGGAATTGAATTAAATGCTAAAATGAAGCCACGAGTGAGGTTGGGGAATCTGTAATATGAACATAGTGGCATTCAGTTAGAATGCGTTCATTCCTAAGTATAGCAGATATAAGCTATAAGGTTGGATTCCTTTTAACCTTCTGTGGTGTAGTGGTAGCGCCTTGACTTAGTAATCATAAGTCCTAGGTTCGAGTCCCGGTCGGGGTAAAAAATGATTCATGTTTTCACATATGTAATGTGCTTATTTGATAATTTCATGGCCCGAATGACTTTGGGAATTGAATTAAATGCTAAAATGAAGCCACGAGTGAGGTTGGGGAATCTGCAATATGAACATAGTGGCATTCAGTTAGAATGCGTTCATTCCTAAGTATAGCAGATATAAGCTATAAGGTTGAATTCCTTTTAACCTTTTGTGGTGTAGTGGTAGCGCCTTGACTTAG
The DNA here is from genome assembly GCA_037179515.1 of Halocaridina rubra. NCBI lineage: Eukaryota > Metazoa > Arthropoda > Malacostraca > Decapoda > Atyidae > Halocaridina > Halocaridina rubra. The sequence continues at coordinate 44,992 of JAXCGZ010007769.1, forward strand.
TAATCATAA
>JAXCGZ010007769.1:47500-60000 GCA_037179515.1 Halocaridina rubra
ATAATAAAAATAATAATTACATTTATAACATCATCATCATCAACAATAAAAATAATAAATTAAATAAAGTAAAAAAGAAAAACTACATCACAAGCAGGAACACTGACGCTATCACTGTAAGCGTATATGTACCTTAGTGAGTGCACAAAAGCGCATGCGGGCGAGCCTGCACGCCAGCAAGCACATACCTTGTCATAACCGAAAAATATAGAAAAAACTGATATTTGACTACATTAATATTTGGTCAAAGGGGAAGCTCTGAATGGAATGGCCATTTTACACACACACGCACACTCATACACGTACGTACATACAAACACATAGAGAGAGAGAGAGAGAGAGAGAGAGAGAGAGAGAGAGAGAGAGAGAGAGAGAGAGAGAGAGAGAGAGAGAGAGATCCTTATTTATAATCAAGAATGAGCAATAATAATAATAATAAATAATTTATTCCACAAATATTACTCGGTGTATTCTTGAAAAAAAAATTATAAAAAATATATATATATATATATATATATATATATATATATATATATATATATATATATATATATATATATAGAATTATTACAACTAATAAACTTATAGATATCTTTTTCCTTTTTTTTTTAAGAGGTGATTTGAGGCAGTTTTCATGTGGCATGATAAAGAATTCAATAACTTAGCTTCTCTGACACACAGAGCCCTGTCCATATGGAGAGTGGTAGTTCACATCTCCTACCCTTTTGAGACATAATAATAAACTTGGCATGTAACCATCTATAATTTTGTATATAAACAATAAAAGTTCGTAATTTAATTGTTCATTTACCTTTAACAATTCATATCCTTTATATATGGCGTAGCTCTTTAATATTTTCTTCCGTTACCATCAGCCACTTTAACAGCAAAAATTTTAAGTTTTTGCATATTTTTTTTTTTTATCAAAGTTTCGTTACATGATCCCCAAAGACCTACACAATAGAAAAATATGCTTAAAATCAGGGACTCAAATATAACTTTTTTTACTCTCTTTATGAAAATGATCTTTAACTCGATTCAAAAAGAATAGTCCATTTGCTTCAGCACACACAGTTTCCAAATATTTATCAAATTGTAAATAAGAATCCATCAATAGGCCTAGAGTTTTGACATATTTAGAGCGTTTCACACTTGTAGTTCCTACCTTGATTGTTAATTCTAATGGTATACTGTCAACGCTGTGTCTTGACCACCCTTTAGTTTTAAGCCATTTACATTACAATAATTTCATACATGCAACATGGTTGATTGCATCTGATGAACAAGAGAATGCAACTTCGGAAATGTTTGTGTGTGAAGGACTTGTGCTTCTTCTGCAAACTGCACCATAACACCATCTAGTACTACACTATTTATGTCATTTATAAACAAATTAAATACGAGTCCAGAACCTTATGGCACTCCAAATTTTACTGCTTCTTTTGGGGATACGTATGAATCTAATTTGTCTGCTTGATAGCAGTTCAATTAATAGCTTTAGAGCTAAAAGTCATCTGTAGTCGCCGTGGCTCAGTCGGTAGCGTCTCCGACTCTGAGGCGTCAGGTCGAGGGTTCGCGCCCCGCCACGGTCTGAGGTTAGCAAAGGCATGCACTCAGCGTAAGGATTACATCTGCCAAAACAAGTCCTTCGCAAGAAGGCAACCGTCCTAGCCCTTGGTTGATAAGGGAGTCCGTGACGTAAAACCGGAACCGGAACCAGAGCTAAAAGTCATCTATGTTATTCATTTTAATTTTCTGAAGTAGAAAAGTGAGAAACACTATCAAAAGCCTTAGAAAGGTCACAGGGTGCCAACAGAGATACTTCATTCTTAGTAATGCTACTATATATCTGTTCAGTAATCTGCGATAAGGCTGAGTAGAGAGACATCTAAAACCATGTCGTGCTTTTGAAGAAAGATTATTTGCTGCCATATATTCGTATAATTGGCCTGAGACAATTTTTTCAATAACCTTAGATGAAACAGGGAGCAAAGAATGGGGCGGTAATTTGAGGAATCTTCACCATTGCCACCTTTCTATAAAGGACAAACTACAGCACATTTCCAAACACCAGGAACTACACCTGTAACAAGAGGGAAATTAATGACTTCTGCCAAATATATGGCCGTTACAGGAATTAAGTCTTATAAATTTACTTGAGATGCCATCTACTCCACTAGCTTTCTTATTTTTGAGAGTCATTACAGTTTTCACTAATGAATCCACATCTACTGCTAAGGCGGAAAAGGAGAATCTGACATAGTTAGGATATTAACGTTGGAGGTGTTTTCAATGGGCAAGAAGGGCGAGTTTCCTGAAATTTTTTTTCCTACATTTGCAAAATAATTAAATTTTACAGATGATTCTTCCTTATTAAGTGTATTTGCATCTATTACTCTTTTTATTTGTTACAAAAGTGTTTATAAAGTCCCATACATTTTTTTTTCTTATTCTTACACTTTCAAGTATATTTCGAGAGTATTTTGCTTTTTCAGAACGTAAAAGCTTCTTTTCTCGCCATTTAGATTCAAGATTTCTTTTACTATACATATTATTCAAAACTTTCTTTGATATTTGTTACTCATTTCAGTTTTTATTTCATCTGTAAGTCAAGGAGCTGGTGGTCTGGTAAATACCTTTGAGACTACTGGAGCACAAGAGTTCAAGCTGAATGACAAGGAATTGCTCAAAATTTTTACTTGCTCACTGACATCGTCTGAATTAAAAATAAGATTTTGCTGAGGTACATAATTTAGTATAATATTACATAATGTTATTTATCAAAATGCTTTAAACTTCTAAAATACGAGTGGGTTTGTTTTTTAGTTGTACATAATTTATTCTCTTGATTATTTTACTTAACTTTGCTTTGACATTCAAAATATCATCATTTACATAACCCAGTAAAAACTTACTTTTCCTTACAAAAGAAAACTGTTGTAAACTATCATGAATATACTGCAAGCTATTTACTAAAGCCTTGGGATGTCTGTATACATGGCACCTATTATAAGGGAAAGAAACTTTTGATATTGAACCTTTATCCAAACATCTTCCACTCCATTACATGAGGTAATTTTGTTCTGCAACTGGACACTTGTTAGAATATCTCTAACATGTATGCAAGAACCATCACTTTCTCCACCATCACATCTATCGACATTATAACTGGGGACAGAAATAAGCCTATTGTGTCCATTACCTGCTAACAATGTCTCTCATACACACAGACTATCAACTTCTCTCAGCAATAATATATTTGACCTCATCCAATCCGTAGAGTAGGGATCTTGCATTTGCATGTTTAATATTTAATTTGTCTTTTTTTATATATAAATTCCTATTTGCTTACTTACACCCTTGGTCCCAAGAGTCATTTGGGATGCTGAGTTGATTCTGCTTCTCAACATTTTCCAAAATCATATCTATGATTTCAGGTTTTGTGACCCAGATCTTTGTTAGTCCATTTTGTGTGTAGTATTTCTGTAGTTGACTTTGAGTGAATTTACTCAAATATTCTTTCGTTGGATTACCCAAAATAAGGTCGTCGTCGTTGTTGTTCTCCAAGATGAGTCACTTGAGATGACACGTCATCAGAGTACTACTGCGCATACACCCGAGTTCAGAATGAGATGGCCTATTCTGATGTTACGAGTGTGTAAAAACTAAAAATAACGTTGTTACAATTTGAAACTATAATCTTGCACACTTATTATCCAAAATAGAACACTTTACTTCTATATTCAGAAATCTTAACAGTAGTACTGCAATTCAAGAACATCGACAAAATGCGATTAAAGAACAGCGTCACACACTATTGTTTACATTTGCACAAGCGCCATCCGAGAGAGAGAGAGAGAGAGAGAGAGAGAGAGAGAGAGAGAGAGAGAGAGAGACTGGATGTTTTTCCAAAGACTTGATTTCCCAGGTGAGCAGGGGTATCCTTATACCCTCACCCCAAAGCTCAATCCCCCATCTTCCCCTCCATCACCCCGCCCCATACCCCAAGGCAGGGAACCTACCCCTACAATTTCTTCTCTCCTCCCAGCTCAAGAATACTATGATGGAATAGTTGTTCAAATTAAAATAATAATAATAATAATAATAATAATAATAATAATAATAATAATAATATAGTAAGTTTACAGGGTGTACACAAAGCTCTGTAGAGAATAGTGAACATATATATGTATGAATGTGCGTGCTCGCGCATAAGTGAATTTTGACAGCAGAGTATATATAATTGTATTTGGAGGATAAAAAAGCCAGGAATATATTTTTAATTCAATAAACAGATTGTACCGCATATACACCGACATCAATTTCCAGAAAGTGGCAGATAGTATATAGGTGTAAGTGTGTTTTCTGTAAAAGCTTATCCATATATCTGCATGTGCTGTAAGAGTTTATCCACATAAGCGTGTGTTTGCGTGTTTACGCTGTAATGATTTTCTATGTGCGTGTGATGTAATATCTTATCCAAATAAAAAAAAATCTGTGTGTTGCAACAGTTTATCCATATGTGTGTGCGTACGAGCGTGTGTGCCATACGAGACCTACTAAAACAGAAACCCCTCACTAGCTCAATGGCTACAACAGTCGTCACCGTGGCTCAAGCGGTAGCGTCCTCGACTTTGAGGCGTCAGCTCAATGGCTACAACACATAGGTCCCAAGTTCAAATGCTCCCTTCATTGGACCTACATTGAGAATGGATAGGCAAGGTTGGTCAACCCATTTCGTGGCTGGTAGCCCCTGCTAACTCAGCAGTTCAATGAGTACACCATTGTGTTAAATGGTGGAATAGCACCCACGAGCTCAGGCTAAGATAAGGACAACAGCTGAATGGATAAGGGATATAACAGATAAACACACAGATATGGATAGAATAATATGCATATGGAGTTAGAGTGAAGGGAGGTAGATAGATAAACACACAGTCAATGAAATAGCCAGAAAGATATATTCTATAAACATATTAGGAATCCAAACAGCTTCTAACTTGTCTTGGAGGAATCACATGATCCTAATTCTAAATATGCGTCCAATTAGGGGTTCCGTTTCGTTTTCGTCATTACTTTTCCTCTTTACAGTTACTTAAAATATATAAAGTCTTATCCATCCCTGCTTAGAATACTGCTCGCACATCTAGGGTGATTCTTCATATAATTATCTCCTTGATAGAGTTGAATCTAAGGCAGTAAGACTCATTAATGATCCTTCTCTTACTTCTAATTTGGATTTTCTTTCTCTTCGCCATAAGGTATCATCCCTTTCTCTTTTCTATCGCTACCACTTCCATCACTGCCCTGGTGAGTTGACGAGTTGCATCCCTCCCCCACTGTCGAGGTCGTGTAATACTCGTCACGAGGCCTCGTCTCATAGGTACAGTGTGGAGATTTGTAGTTCGCGGACAGGTCGGTGCAGCGACTGCTTCTTCCCATCTACCTCCAGACTCTGAAACTCTCTTCCTCTTCCTATCTTTCCTAATTCTTAAAACCCATCTTCCTTCAAAAGGGGGATCTATCGTCAAGTCAGGGCCTAATCCTTGCATATTTCTAGGTCCTCAGTACTATGACTATTCTTTCAGTCTGCCCTTTTGAATTGTGCATCATAACCTCATCTCTGCCTTGTCCGTAATCTTTTTCTTTTCCTTCGCCTTAAATGTTTTATTCGTGCCCGCGCTTTTATTGATGAGGGCAGCTTTCTTGCGTGTCCCAGTGTCACACTCATAAAAAAAATAGATAAGTAGACAGATATAAGAGATAGAGAGATAGATAAGGATAAGGATAGTTAGATAGATGGAGAGGAGATAGCACGCTTAATGTGGGTGGCCGTGTTGACACAGATGGTTCTTGGTGGGTTTGGGGGGATAGGGATACGTACGGGGTGGGGGAGCGGGAAGGATAAGAGCAACGTGCTTCATCGCCATAACTCACTCTTGTGTAGAGAACATTATGTGAAAAAAGCAGCCGATGCTCTTAATGGTTGGTTCTCTCTCTCTCTCTCTCTCTCTCTCTCTCTCTCTCTCTCTCTCTCTCTCTCTCTCTCTCTCTCTCTCTCTCTCTATATATATATATATATATATATATATATATATATATATATATATATATATATATATATATATATATATCCCTCTCTCTATCTAAGCTTTACTATATGTATTTGATTAGATTTTAAAATGAACGATAGTAAATACATAACAAAAACAACAGCAATAATAATAATAATAATAATAATAATAATAATAATAATAATAATAATAATAATAAGAGCAACATAAAACATTATCATTATTATTATTATTATTAACCAAATCATGATCATCATCACTACACCAAGATTCTCAAAACCACAAACCTCTTACATAAGACCTTCGCTATAAAAAAAAAAACTATTTCAATAATTTCATACTTACAATATCTTTCCCTTTCATTAACAAACCAACAAACGAACAAAACACTGCTCACCTGCAAAAAGAAGATACAAAATAATTAAGAAATATTCATAATATTACCGTGATCTCTAATGTGTCGAAAAAGCCGACTAAATAGGGCGGAGCGATGGGACTGGCAATTCCCGTTTTTCCATTATCCTAACACACAAAAAGTCAAAGTTTTACTTTTACTCGGCTATCTCATTATAATGGAATTATGGACATTGCTTATATGTTGTTGTTGTTCCGGTTTTACGTCACGAATTCCCTTTTCAACCAAGGGCTAGGACGGTTGCCTTCTTGCGAAGGACTTGTTTTGGCAGATGTAATCGTTACCCTGAGTGCATGCCCTTGCTAACCTCAGACCGTGACGGGGCGCGAACCCTCGACCTGACGCCTCAGAGTCGCGGACGCTACCGTTTGAGCCACGGTGACTACATGAACGTTGCTTATATATATAGCCTTATAGGCAGCCAGTATTAATCTCTAAAATCCAACATGTCTGTCCACCCCCATTTGAACGGGGACAAATTGTGGCACCTGAAACGGTGCTATGTATCAGGATACGATTGGCCTTAGTATTCCAGTGAACCATTTTGAGTAGTGTATTTTGAAAAGTCTAAAGAAAGAGGAGGACATGCCTTCGAAAGCTAGCTATGTCGGCAGAATAGTACATTTATGCTCAAAATATATCTAGGGAGAGAGAGAGAGAGAGAGAGAGAGAGAGAGAGAGAGAGAGAGAGAGAGAGAGAGAGAGAGAGAGAGAGAGAGAGAGAGCAATTCCCCTTTGCAGGTATTCTCTCTCTCTCTCTCTCTCTCTCTCTCTCTCTCTCTCTCTCTATATATATATATATATATATATATATATATATATATATATATATATAACTTTTTTTTTAAGATGTAAATAAATTCCTTCTCTGGTGCTCTAATATTGTGCCGTTTCCAAAGAAAATTCTTTATAAACACACACACACACACACACACACACACACACAAACATACAACATTAGGCCAATTAGTAAATTTATACTAAACAAAATAATTCAGAAATGGCCGTTGGATCCGTTAACCGTTTTGAACTAGAATTTGAAATTTTGAATAGCCTAATTGAAAAAGTGATTTGGAGGGGAAACGGGAAATATGAAAGAGAGAAGATAACATTACACAGACATATATATATATATATATATATATATATATATATATATATATATATATATATATATATATATATATATATATATATATATATATATATATATATATATATATATATATAAACTTGATAAATATTGGTACAGCGGTGGTGCTGCCTTTGTATTCGTGTATATATCGAATAAAATTGCATATAGAGCTATGTGCTTTATTTTTATTTTAATATAATCCCTCAATATAACCATTTATAGTAATAGGTTGGCCCATGGCACCAGCCGTCCGTTGCAATACTACAGCTGAAGGTTTTTTTGAACTTAAAAAGGGCTGTCCAGGACAGTTCGATGTGAAGTCTTCCTTCAGTTACGGTTCTTTTTCTATGCCTACATCAACACTGAACATTCTTGGATATTCGTTACACACCTCATATTATCCCTTCACATCTGATAAGTCATTACACTCTCCATTTCTGTTTCTCTTTATTTTATATATTCTTCGTACCCAGACCTGATGAGGGTGGTTTTATTTTATTATTTTTTGGCCCGTTCTGGTGTCACAATCATAATATATATATATATATATATATATATATATATATATATATATATATATATATATATATATATATATATATATATATATATATATATATATATATATATATATATATATATATATATATATATATATATATTATAAAAAAACCGCATCAGACAGGACTGCAAATTTTACACATCTTGAAGAAACACCATGCCTCGAATGTCCTTGTTGAAGACTATAGGGAGAAGCATCTCGCACTGAGGTATCACATGTCTCTTCCAGAAATGATTCTTTGACATAATTTCTTGAAGTCCTGATTTGCGAGTTTTCGAAGGCACCAAGCTTTCATTATCGGGCAGTTGAACAAACAACGATGAATGGACGTTTCTTGGAAAAAGAAGAAGGTTGCGAAGCTTCACTTCCACATGGGAAGTGTCGTTTCTTCCCCCCACACACACACACACACACACACACACACACACCACACACACACACACACACACACACACACACACAGGGGGGATATGGTGACAGTCTTTAAATTCCTTCATGGTTATGATAGAGTGGATAGGGATCGATATTTCGATATGGCTGGCTCTAGAACTAGAGGTCATAGTTTGAAGCTTCGGAAGAAAACTTGTTTGCAGGATGTAAGGAAATACTTTTTCAGTGTAAGAGTAGTTGATAATTGGAATTCGCTAAGCGAGGAGGTAGTTAATGCTACCTCAATCCATAGTTTTAAGGACAGGTATGATAAGTATCACTAAGTCTAAAAATGGAACCGATCAGGAGACGGGAAGATACGAGCTTTGGGCTCTTTCCCGTAAACACAATTAGGTAATCACACACACACACACACACACACACACACACACACACACACACACACACACACACACACATATATATATATGATTGTATGTATATATCAATATAAGGCAGTAGACATTCAGTCATATGTGCAATACTGAATAAGACAAAAGTCAGATATTTCTTAACAAAATGTGGATATTAGTCAGAAGCCGCATAATATGAAAAGTATGAATATGATAAAGTAATGGTTTGGTTTCGGTTTTACGTCACGAGCTCCCTTTTCAACTAAGGGCTAGGACGGTTGCCTTCTTACGAAAGACTTGTTTTGGCAGATGTAATCGTTACCCTGAGTGTATGCCCTTACTAACCTCAGTCCGTGACTAGGCGCGAACCCTCGACTTGCCGCCTCAGAGGCTCGGACGCCACCATTTTGCCACGGAGACTACAGAATATGATAAAGTAGTAATAATAATAATAATAATAATAATAAAAAGAGAGATAGATAGATAGAGAATACACCCTCATAACAATATCATAGACGAACAATATACATCTCACTAAATTCTATACAATAACTTCAAAGCAAAAACCCTTAAATAAAATGGGGAAAAATGCATCTCTTGTCTATACATGCATAGTATGTATTATATAGATAATAAGACAATAGATCATATTCCCATTGTCATAATACATATACCGCTTCATGTCACAATTAGAACCTATTTGAATGGGGGTGGACAAAGAGAGGCTGGAGCTGTGGAATTAAGGACGAATACTCTTCCTAACGCCCCAGGGTGGGCTAGAATCCGTGTTGGTCGAGCTTTTTTTTTTTTTTTTTTTTTTTTTTAATATGACATTGGGACAGGCAGAAAACTGCTCTAATCAGGCCCGGGCGTCAAGAAGACATTGAGACGAACAAAAAGTAAAAGCTTAAGGACAAGGCAGAAATAAGAGACTGATACACAATTGGAAAAGGACAAGCTGTAACAATAGTCGAAGTAATGATGACCTGGAGATATGGCAGGATCAGGCACTGAGATGACGAAAGATCTGCTTTTTGAAGGAAAATAGGTCATAAGAATTAGGAAAGACAGGAGACGGAAGAGTAATAATTATTATTATTACTATTATTATTACTACTACTATTCTTGTTATTATAATTCTAATTATTATTATTATTATTATTATTATCATTTCTGTAGTCACCGTGGCTCAAGCGGTAGCGTCCGCGACTTTGAGGTGTCAGGTCGAGGGTTCGCGTCCAGCCACGGTCTGAGGTTAGCAAAGGCATGCACTTAGGGAAACGATTACATCTGCCAAAACAAGTCCTTCGCAAGAAGGCAACACTCCTAGCCCTTGGTAGAAAAGGGAGTCCGTGACGTAAAACCGGAACATTATCATTATTATTTCTATTATTATTATTATTATTATTATTATTATTACATATGCTATACTATTATAATTTTCATTCTATCATTATTATTACCGTTACTATTAATACTATTAGGCTATATGGCATATTTCTTATTTAGGTGTTCCTTACAATTTTGACCTTTGATATTCACACCTTACGGTATTTATATCCTAACACCTGACCTTTGGTGGGCAACTTATTCAAACTGAGTACGCAAATGCAGAAGGAAATATATATATATATATATATATATATATATATATATATATATATATATATATATATATATATATATATATATATATATATATATATATATTATCAAATAAGCATATTACATATGTGAAAACATGAATCATTTTTTACCCCGACCGGGACTCGAACCTAGGACTTATGATTACTAAGTCAAGGCGCTACCACTACACCACAGAAGGTTAAAAGGAACCCAACCTTATAGCTTATATCTGCTATACTTAGGAATGAACGCATTCTAACTGAATGCCACTATGTTCATATTACAGATTCCCCAACCTCACTCGTGGCTTCATTTTAGCATTTAAGGTTGGGGAATCTGTAATATGAACATAGTGGCATTCAGTTAGAATGCGTTCATTCCTAAGTATAGCAGATATAAGCTATAAGGTTGGGTTCCTTTTAACCTTCTGTGGTGTAGTGGTAGCGCCTTTACTTAGTAATCATAAGTCCTAGGTTCGAGTCCCGGTCGGGGTAAAAAAATGATATATATATATATATATATATATATATATATATATATATATATATATATATATATATATATATGTATATATAAACACACACACGTGTGTGTCTGCGCGTGTAATTCTTTATTTATTCATTCGTTGATAAATTTAGCTACAAACATATTTATTTACTTATTTATCCATTAACATATTTAGAAATGCAATCGCATATATATATATATATATATATATATATATATATATATATATATATATATATATATATATATATATATATATATATATATATATATATATATATATATATACAGTATTCGTGTACTAATATATTTACTTATATATTTATTAACTAATACATACATATATACGTATATATATATATATATATATATATATATATATATATATATATATATATATATATATATATATATATATATATATATATTATATATATATAATACTTATTTATCGATTGACCTTAAGAACTCTTTAACATTTATTCGATTACTTTCTTGATAATTTACGAATATATATATATATATATATATATATATATATATATATATATATATATATATATATATATATATATACATATATATGTATATATATATATATATATATATATATATATATATATATATATATATATATATACTTGGGAATATTCTTTTCCTTAATAATACTTTTATATGAGGAACAAAACTACGATAAAGGCCTATATGCATACATATATACATACATACATACATACATACATACATACATGCATGCACACATACATACATACGTGCATTCATTTATATATAATACCTTATGATATTGCCACACACAAATTCAGGCACAAGCTCGTAAATAGGCAATGCATGCATGAATGTATGTATGTATGTATCCATATATTTCCATTGCAGAGTTTTAAATATTTATGTCATAGTCCCCGAAGGAATTCAAAGAGGAAAACTGTATGAAAGACAGAGGAGAAAGAGGAGCGAAAAAAAAGAGGAGGAAGGAGAGTAAGTAATTAAAATGGAAGACAGAGGGAAGAGCTGAAGAATAATAAAGAGGAGCAGTAAGAGAAAGAAAAGAAGAAAAGGAGGAATCGACGAAAATGAGTAAGGGAGGACAAGGGAGAGCTGAAGATAATATGAGGAGGAGGAGGAGGAGGGAAGAAGAAGAAAAATAAGAGGAGGAGGAGGAGAAGACTGAGGAGAAAAAGATACCGAATCGGAAGAGGGAAGAAGACTAATATCAATCTCTCTCTCTCTCTCTCTCTCTCTCTCTCTCTCTCTCTCTCTCTCTCTCTCTTAAGTTATAAAACACCAGTCAGGTACTGCTCACACAAAGCTTCTACTGAAAAAAAAAAATAAAAAACCTGCGGTCTCACAATCTTCTGAAAACGACCAGAATAAAGTTGAG
>JAXCGZ010007769.1:65000-67500 GCA_037179515.1 Halocaridina rubra
CACACACACACACACACATATATATATATATATATATATATATATATATATATATATATATATATATATATTACAATCTTCTACGTGCAAATATGCATACATACTTTGCATTCATTCATATGTACATATATATATATATATATATATATATATATATATATATATATATATATATATATATATATATAAACATAAAGAATACCTACATAAAAATATACCTTACAACATACATTCATACAAATTGTAAGCATATTAAGTACATACAAATATTGCAATCAAAATACATACACAGAATACAAGCGTGTATACATACATACATACATAAATACATGCATACATACATACTCAAATCCACACACAAGCATGTAAAGCAGACCTGCCACACCCATTTTCAACGTAATAACAATACATTTTAACACACGCAACGTAGGTGCGTGCACCTACATACGCACGCGCGTTCACGAGTGTGACGAAAGGTAATAAAACTCCCATTTTGGATAACCCGAAACGTCATATAGGAAAATGAAGAGAGATTTTACAAAGACTAAAGGGGGGTTTACACGGTCAAACGGTTCGTCGAACGCGGTTCGACAGACAAGTGTTTGAAGTGATGTTTGAACGTGTGAACGGGGTATTTGGTTGTCGAACACGTTTGTCGAACGTGTTCGACAACCAAATACCCCGTTCACACGTTCGAACATCACTTCAAACACTTGTCTGTCGAACCGCGTTCGACGAACCGTTTGACCGTGTAAACCCCCCTTAATGGTACAACGATTGAGTCGGGAAGCGACTCATGTGGGTTCGACTCCGTCGCAGGGCGTTAAGAAAAGCGACTGCAGCAGCCTTAATCCCCCAGCTCCTATTCGTGTGCGTCCACCCCCACTGGAATGGGGATTCATTGTACGACAATATTGTGCATTATAATAATGTCATTATTATTCTATGCTTTGAACTATTGTTCCGGTTTTACGTCACGGACTCCTTTTTTTTTTACCAAGGGCTGGGACGGTTGTCTCCTTACGAAGGACTTGTTTTGGCAGATGTAATCCTTACCCTGAGTGCATGCCCTTGCTAACCTCAGACTGGGACGGGGCGCGAACCCTCGACTTGACGCCTCAGAGTCGCGGACGCTACCGCTTGAGCCACAGTAACTACTAAGCTTTGAACTATATGTACTGCTTTTATCTGAGTTCAAACAATGCTTGGAACCCATCGCATACACAATGGCAAAATAATTATTTGTTTTAAGGTTCACAATTTTTTCCTTCTTAGTTCAAACAAAGCTTGAAACTCATCTTATACCCATTTAGGGCAGTGAATATTTTAGCTTTTAGTTCAACAAATTTGAATTTCATCACACAGGTCTCAAGAACAGAGAAGAATTTTTTTCTTTTAGTTCAAACAAAGCTTCAAATTCATCATATATATATATATATATATATATATATATATATATATATATATATATATATATATATATATATATATATATATATATATATATATATATATATATATATATATATATATATATATATATATATATATAAACGCTTTCCACGGCTACTAGGCTATGCCTGACAGCAGCTATAATTTCAAAGACTAAAAAGCATAATAACAATAACAATGGTTGAACTTCCCCCACCAATCTCCCTCTTCCCCCCCCCTTTAAAATATTACAATCTCCATCCTTCTCTCCCCCACCACCACTATACATTTGGCACAGAGCCAAAGCCGATGTTTCTACCATATAACAGAACGAGATAGACAAAGCTACAATATCTATATCTTATTTTTTTTACATATTTCCATAAACCTTCTTGTTTTAATATTTATCATATTTCTTATCTTAAATAGCAGGGAGTTAGTGTGATACAAAAGACTAATATTTTCGAATAAAATAATAATAATAATAATAATAATAATAATAATAATAATAATTATTATTATTATTATTATTGATATAGTTCGGTGGTGGCGGCCACAACATCAAAGAATAGGCCCATCGTATTCCCCACGTGTCGTAAGAGGCGACTAAAAGTGGACGGGGCGAGGGGACTGGGAATCCCCCCTTGTATTAATCTCCTGCGATACGTCAAAGCAGAAGGGGAGTAGAGGGGAGAATAACTTCTCCCCAAACTCTAGTTTTGGGGTGTCTAAATGTGCGTGGTTGTAGTACGATAGAGAGCAAAAGATGTGAGATTGGATATATGTTTGGTAGGAGGAGGATGGCTGTATTGGCATTGTGTGAGAAGAAGATGAAAGGAAAAGGAGAAGTGTCATTTGGTGATGTGACGGGTAGGGTGTCTGGGGTTGAAAGGAGGAGAGCGAGAGTAAGTGTGGCATTATTGCTGAGTAAATGAATGGTAAATAAGGTAGTGGAATGGAAAGAAGTGTCATCTAGGCTGATGTGGGTGAGGGTTAGGATGGGTAGGGAATGTTGGGCTTTTGTTAGTGCGTATGGACCAGAATGTGAGAGAAGTGAGGAAGAACAGGA
>JAXCGZ010007769.1:72500-75000 GCA_037179515.1 Halocaridina rubra
ATTAAGATGCTCTGAGAGAATCTCTCTCACACAGTACTTCTCCCTGCGAGCATGTGTGTGTGTGTGTGTGTGTGTGTGTGTGTGTGTGTGTGTGTGTGTGTGTGTGTGTGTGTGTGTGTGTGTGCGTGAGTGTGTTTACTGAGTAGGGAAGTTATTCTATGAATATTTATATGAAAATAGTGTGTGATTACCTAATTGTGCATTACCTAATTGTGTTTACGGGAAAGAGCCCAAAGCTCGCATCTTCCCGTCTCCTGATCGGTTCCATTTTAGACTTAGTGATACTTATCATACCTGTCCTTAAAACTATGGATTGAGATAGCATTAACTACCTCCTCGCTTAGCGAATTCCAATTATCAACTACTCTTACACTGAAAACGTATTTCCTTACATCCTGCAAAGAAGTTTTCTTACGAAGCTTCAAACTATGACCTCTAGTTCTAGAGCCAGCCATATCAAAATATCGATCCCTATCCACTCTATCATAACCATGAAGGAATTTAAAGACTGTCACCATATCCCCCCTCATTTTTCTAGCTTCGAGTGATGGTAAGTCTAATTCCTTCAGCCTCTCGTCATAACTGAGATTGCGTATTTCTGGCAACAGTTTCGTGGCATGTCTTTGAACTCTTTCAAGCTTAGCTATGTGCTTTTTCAAGTGCGGATTCCAAAAGGGGGCTACATATTCGAGTTTTGGCCTCACATAGGTTACATAAATATTTCTGAACATTTCCTTGTCCATGTGCCTGAAGGCTACCCTTACATTTGATAAGAATGCATATGCTGCCCTTACTATGCCATTTATATGTATTTCTGGAGACAAATCTGCCAGTATGTTTACTCCTAGATCTCTCTCATTTTCTGTCTCTTGAAGTTGTACTCCAGCCACCGAGTAGTCAAGCTTGGGCCTTCTTGCACTTGTACCCATTCTCATTACCTTACATTTTGAAGTATTGAATTTCATTAGCCACTTTTCTGACCACTCATGCAGATTATTTAGATCCTCCTGAAGTTCTCTACCATTGTTCTCGTTTTTTACTTTCTTCACAATCTTTGCATCATCTGCAAACATATTCATGAATGAATTTACAGACTCTGGTAGGTCATTTACATATACAAGGAACAAAAGTGGCCCTAAAACTGAACCCTGTGGAACTGCACTACTAACTCTTCTCCATTCAGACACTGAGTGTCTTACTCTAACCCTCTGTTCCCTTCCTTCTAAGTAAGTTTTTATCCATTCCAAAACATTTCCACCTATTCTAGCCATTGATTGCAGCTTCCTAATAAGTCTCCCATGTGGAACAGTGTCAAACGCTTTCTGGAAGTCTAGGAATATGCAATCTGCCCAGCCCTCTCTTTCCTGTAAGATTTGGCTTACCTCATCATAAAATTCTAATAAGTTTGTTACTGTTGATCTACCTTCTCTGAAGCCATGTTGCCTCACTGACAAAAAGTTTAAGGATTCCAAGTGAAGAGAGATATGTTTCCTTAGTAGTTTCTCCATAACTTTGCAAACTATGCTGGTCAAGGAAACTGGTCTATAGTTCAGAGCCGTATCCCTCCTTCCCTTTTTGAAGATAGGTATCACATTTGCTTGTTTCCAGCATCTTGGAATCTCCCCCGACTCCAGTGACTCCTTAAATATGATACTTAGTGCCACTGATATTGTGTTTGCGCATTTTTTAAGCACATGAGGGGATATGTCATCAGGACCTGTAGCTTTATGAACATCTAAATCCATCAGCGCTTTGCATACCTCTGTGGCTGTAAGGTTGATGTTCTCTGATACCGGCCCTTGAGCTTCTATCACTGCAATCTGAGGGGGTGGGGTATTTTCTACTGTAAATACTGACTGAAACTCCTTGTTCAATTCTTTGCAGATCTCTTCATCCGTCTCAGTGATGCTTCCATCTGCTCTCTTTAGCCTTAAAACCTGTTCTTTTACCTTCAGTTTTCCTCTGATAAAGCTGTGGAAAAGCTTAGGATTTTCTTTAGCCTTCCTGGTGATGTCCCTCTCATAGTCTCTCTCTGCCGCTCTCTTTTTACTTAGGTAGTCATTTCTTGCTCTTTTGTAGGTTTGCCAGGCATTTATGTTTTATCTCCTCCTATACCTTTTCCAGCATTTGTCTCTCCACTCCTTAGCTCTTTTACACCCATTATCGAACCATTTCTCTCTGGCATGAATTACACCTACTTTGGTGACAGGTATGCAGCAATCTACTATCTTCCCATATTTCTCACAAAAGATGTCATACATTTCTTGAACAGATTTGTTGTAAAATAAGGTTCTCCAGTCAATAACTGCAAAAAGCTCATTCATTTTGATGTAATCTCCTTTCGGATAGTTCCTCCTCATGTCCTCAGTGCCTCTACTCTCAGGAAGAATATCTTCAATGATATACTCCATCAACAACACACATTCGTCACTCTTTCCAATTGGTGGTTCATACTCAATTTTTTCAATATCCAACACATTATCTGTGAACACTAGATCAA
>JAXCGZ010007769.1:80000-85000 GCA_037179515.1 Halocaridina rubra
GAAAACATATAAGCAAATTATTGAAAATCAAACGACACTTGTCGAGTTGAACAGGTATAAGAAGCTCATTAATGACTATAGTGGCGAGTACAATCTGTAGTCACCGTGGCTCAAGCGGTAGCGTCCGCGATTCTGAGGCGTCAGGTCGAGGGTTCGCGCCCCGTCACGGTCTGAGTTAGCAAGGGCATGCACTAAGGGTAACGATTACATCTGCCAAAACAAGTCCTTCGCAAGAAGGCAACCGTCCTAGCCCTTGGTTGAAAAGGGAGTCCGTGACGTAAAACAGGAACAGTGGCGAGTACAACATATGGACACTCGCTCCTTCCCTCCCACCCCCGAAAAAAAAAAATCTCGCACCCTCCCCAATACACACGCTCGCCGCACCGCCCCCCACACACACACACACACACACACACACACACACACACACACACACTCCCCTTAGAAATTTAATTCCGACTTTCAAAAAATCCTTCATATATCCGCTTGGGGAGGGGTTCTCAAACCGTGTTTCGCAGGAAGTTTTCCGGGGGGACCTTGGATGGCTCACGAAAAGGTATTTTAAGCAGAATTTTTTTCAAAATTGCTTGTGATGTCGATGCTACTGATTAATAAATCAATTATAATTTATATATTTTTATATTAATTGCAGCAGTACAAAATTACATTGAATTAGTTTTACTATATTACAATTCCATATTCGGTGTCATATTTAAAGGGGGCACGGGTATTTTTTTTTTTTTAGCTCGGTGGTACTTAATGGGGAACAGCTTGAGAACCCCTGCGCAAGGGTGTGCTTTCGCGAGAGGAATATCAACCACCATAACTACATGACATAGCTTAGAGCAGTGGTTCTTAACCTGGGAGGTAGCGCCCCAGGGGGGGGCGCTGGACTTGAAGGGGGCAGTAAGTTCTTGGGTGCACTGAGGGGGGGCGATGAGTTAACATGAAAAAATAAATTTTTACCTCAATAGCAATTCTATTATACATGACAGGGCTGTTATATTTACTACTATATACATAAGCCATTTTTCCCCTTAAAAAGGCAGTGGCTGAGTCAAGGCAAAATGCTCTTGACTCTTTGGGAAGAGAATATACAGAGGAGGAAATTCCCAGTCCCCTCGCTCCGCTCTATTTCGTCGACTCTTACAACCTGTAGGGGACACGGAGAAAGTATTCTAGCCCCTTCCATCAAATAATAAATATAATAAAACAAAACCTAAACATTATATGTGAAAGGATTGTCATATTTACTTAAATAAAACAAGAGCAAAACTTGTTGAAAAAGATGACGTCATTTTTAAATCTTAAGGAGGGTTTACACAGTCAAACGGGTTCGTCGAACGCGGTTCGACACACAGGTGTTTGAAGTGATATTCGAACGTGTGAACGGGGTATTTGGTTGTCGAACACGTTCGACAACCATATACCCCGTTCGCACGTTCGAACATCACTTCAAACACTTGTCTGTCGAACCGCGTTCGACGAACCGTTTGACTGTGTAAACCCCCTTGTACACTGCATTTTCTAATAAAATTATTTTCTATCATCTATATTAAGAAAATCTATTCTCATTTCCTGCCCTTCTCAAATGAAGGAGGCCGTTGGGCATTGCAATTAGTAGAAAGTGGGGACTACAAAAAAAGGTTATGAACCACTGGCTTAGAGGATCAGAGCCTGGCTACCCACCCAGGAAGTTCCGAATTCAATTCAAGTACTACAGCTGAAGGGTCTTGTGAACTTAAATAAGACTGTCCTGGACAGTTCGATGTTAAGTTTTCCTTCAGTTTTACGGTTCTCTTTCTATGACTACATCAACACCGAATATCTTGGATATTCGTTAAACATGTCTTATTATCCCATTCACAACTGACAAGTCACAACACTCCCCATCTCTGTTTCTATTTTTGCTTTCTTCGTGCCCAGGCTTGATGAAGGTAGATTTATATATTTTTTTAGCCCGGCCCGGTGTCACAATAAAAAACAATTATCTTTCTTTTCATTTTTTATATTTATCTCATTCATTTACTTCTTGATTTATTATTTGAACACAGAGCTGATGAGCAGAGAATACTGTAATTATCAAGCCAAAAATTTCCAAAGATGCTGATCCACTATTTACCCAATACATCTAAAGGTATCCTCAATGATTATACAATCAGATGTAAATAAATGAAGCAAATGCAAGTAAATGAATAAACAAATAAAAGAATAGAAAGAAAAATGTGCATAAATATATAAAAATTAAACAAACAACAAAAATACATGAACATAAACAAATAAGCAAAACAATTAAATATTTAAATAAACCTGCTCAAAATAAATAAATACATTAAATAAACATATCCATAGAAAATAAGTAAATCAATACCTGAGGTTAGCAAGGGCATGCACTCAGGATAACGATTACATCTGCCAAAACAAGTCCTTCGCAAGAAGGCAACCGTCCTTGCCCTTGGTAGAAAAGGAAGTCCGTGACGTAAAACCAGAACATAAGAGAAATAAAAAAGAATAAATAGTCTCCTTCTTTGACCTCTCTTTGTAGTCTCTGACCTCCAAAGGTCATCAGTATGCATGGATGAGCTCAGGTCATCCACGAGGAAGGGGAAAAGGCACCAAAGTATACTCTTAATGCATATGAGAGAGAGAGAGGAGAGAGAGAGAGAGAGAGAGAGAGAGAGAGAGAGAGAGAGAGAGAGAGAGAGAGAGATTGACTGAATTATTAGGTCAATGCTAAAAGAACACCATCACAACCTCTCTCTCTCTCTCTCTCTCTCTCTCTCTCTCTCTCTCTCTCTCTCTCTCTCTCTCTCTCTCTCTCTCTCTCTCCCTCTCTTTTACACACACACAAACACACACACTGTGATATATCCACTTCTGTACTTGGTATGTGTTGCATAATTATCTGTAGTACATTGTATCAATATCGAAAAGTCGCTTGAATTTAGGGAGGTAATGGTACCTATCTATAAAAAGGAGTGAGACGAGATACAACTCTAAACTCCAGGCCTGTTTCCTCAAGGGGGGTTTAAACGGTCAAATGGTTCGTCAAACGCGGTTCGACAGAAAAGTGTTTGAAGTGATATTCGAACGTGTGAACGGGGTATTTGGTTGTGTTCGACAACCAAATACCCCGTTCACACGTTCGAACATCACTTCAAACGGGGTATTTGGTTGTGTTCGACAACCAAATATTCCGTTCACAAGTTCGAACATGACTTCAAACACTTGTCTGTCGAACCGCGTTCGACGAACCGTTTGACCGTGTAAACCCCCCTTTAACTAGAATAGTTTGAAAAGTTATGGGAAACTATTGAGGAAATACATTTCTTTTCACCAGGAATCTTCAACGCCCTGAGGCAACATGGCTTCAGAGTAGGCAGGTCTTTGATTAACAAACGTTCCGTTCCGGTTTTACGTCACGGACTCCCTTTTCTACCAAGGGCTAGGACGGTTACCTTCTTGCGAAGGACTTGCGTTGGCAGATGTAATCGTTACCCTGAGCGAATGCCCTTGCTAACCTCAGACCATGACGGTACGCGAACCCTCGACCTGACGCCTCAAAGTCGCGGACGCTACCGCTTGACCCACGGTGACTACTTTGATTAACAAACGTACTAGCCTTTAATAATGAGGAAAGCCTAATCTTACATGATGAGAGGGCTACGCAGATTGCATATTCTTACATTTTCAGAAGGCGTTTGATAAAGTCCCACACGGAAGACACGTTAACAAGCTGTGAGAATAGACAACATATTGTTCCGGATTTACGTCACGGACCCCCTTTTCTACCAAGGGCTAGGATGGTTGCCTTTTTGCGAGGGACTTGTTTTGGCAGAAGTAATCTTTACCCTGAGTGCATGCCCTTGCTAACCACAGACCGTGACGGGGCGCGGACCCTCGACTTAACGCCTCAGAGTCGCGGACGCTACGCTTGAGCCACGGTGACAATAGGTGGAAATGTCTTGGAGTGAATAAAGTCTAATTTAGAAGGAAACGAGCGAATAGAGGTTCAGAGTAAGACACACGTTGTCGGACTAAAAAGTGTTAGCAGTGGGCTTCCGAAGGCATCACTTTTGGGGCCAATTCCGTTTCTTATATGTGTAAATGATCTGTGTGGGATTTTGTAAATGCATTTTCAAAATATGTCTGCAAATGATGCACAGATTTTGAAGGAGTAAAAGACGCGAGGTCGACGGATCGCTCCTCGTCCAGGCAAGAGAGTTTAAACTGTTTACTGGCTGTGGTTGGGCACCACAATGGGAGGTTGGGGGCCGGTGACCGCCCTATGGGTCCTCCATGACCCATTCCACCCATCAGTGGGTGGAGAATCTAAAAAGAAAAAAGTAAAAGACGAAACAAGTTAAGAAAACTTTAGAAATACCTAAATAGTCTGCATGCGTGGTCAGACAAGAGGATAATTAGATTAACTACTTCAAACTGCAAAGTAATGAGAATAGTCAACGAGGGCAAACCCCATTTGTTGGAATTCAACAAGAAGAGATGATCTTCAAGATTTGTTAGTGAAAATACACATAAATGGTATAGTAAAGGTAGTTTATGCTTTCTTAGCAATCATAAGGGTGGCCTTCAAGCATAAGAAGAAAGATGTGTTCAAAAATATTTACGTGACTTATGTGAAGCCAAATATGGAAAATGCAACACCCTTCTGGAATCCGAACTTAAACACACACACACACACGCACACACACCACACACACACACACACACACACACATATATATATATATATATATATATATATATATATATATATATATATATATATATATATATATACTGTAGAAAATTCAGAGACGTGCTATAAAACTGGTGACAGAAATACGTAATCTCGATTATGACGAGAGGCTGAAGGAGATAGACTATTAAAAAAAAAAAAAAAAAAGGGGGGGGGAGGTTGGGTACGGTTTTCAAACTCTTCCTTGGTTTGTTAGATAGAGACCAATATACAGATAAGGGTGACCCTAAAACTAGAGGTC
>JAXCGZ010007769.1:90000-104067 GCA_037179515.1 Halocaridina rubra
CAGTTCAGTCTTGGGGGTAACAGCCCTAGCCGAGAGCATAGTTCACACGTCCTATTAGCCGCGGGTGTATAAGTATCAATAAACTTAAAGAACTTAAAGCCGTTTTTCAGTCACCCTCACACTTGAATATTTAAATATATGTCTCAATGGAGACAGGATATGAGATACTGCTACTATTACTACTACTAATACAAACTATATCAATAATAATAATAACAATAATAATAATAATAATAATAATAATAATAATAATAATGAAAGTTTTCCAATTCAACCCCAAAAAGTACAGGTATAAACAGTGTATCTTTAGCATAGTAAACTAATCCTTAGACTTTCGGAGACTGCTGCTTCCAGCAAATCTGGGGGTAGGGGCACTACTGATATGCGAGAAGACTGGATCTACATATAAGTGGGCTCCCCAAGGAATCTGAGGTACCTTCTCGCAACAGTTCCGGATGTAAGATCCCTTGGGATGCACATTTGTCGTGGGATACGAACAAGGAGTACTTCTAAGGGGATCCTCTAGACTTTCATATCAGTTGTATTCCCTGGAAGATGAAAGTAGTCGTTGCCGAAAGTCTAGGAATTGCTTTTCTTAACCAAAAAATACATACACTTCCGTACATACTTATACCTTCTGGGGGGTAATAGACAAATTTCATATATAGCTCACGTTACTGAGGTAAATGTATTCAATAATAATAATAATAATAATAATAATAATAATAATAATAATAATAATATTAATATATAATAATAATAATCTTAACAATAATAATTGACAATATGAAGAACAATACTATATGATTGATAATATTAGTAACACCTATGAAATAAAATAATAAGATTAATAATAATGACAATAACAACAACAAAAACAATAACAATATTACAAATCACTGTTTCACCATAAGTTGTCTACCTCTTTCTCCCCCCCCCGCCACCCAGACCTACTACCCCCCCACCCTCCCCAATTCGATCAATCCAGTCCATCAATGGGAGCAAATATGACGCAAATAGGTGGGGTGTTTATGGGGTGGAGGAAGGGGGGGAGGTAGGCTCTTTGACCTAAGGGGATGGTAAGCATTCTGACATAAAGTTGAAAGGTCAACTCCAATCTAACCAGTTCAAATTGTGCATTGTCCAGAATATGCGTAGGATTTCTTCGCATTCAAAGGTGTCTCCAGAATCTCTCAAATATAAATGACGAAAATGGGATATATATATATATATATATATATATATATATATATATATATATATATATATATATATATATATATATATATATATATATAGTAGAGAGAGAGAGAGGAGAGAGAGAGAGAGAGAGAGAGAGAGAGAGAGAGAGTATAAGCTTTAGCAAAGGGCGGGGGGGGGGAGCAGAGGAACAAGCCACATCCCTCTGTCACATTTTAATTCCCAAAGGGCCTCTTACTCCTCCAAGAGAGAGACATTCTCATGAATACTAATAATGTTGTAAATTCTCTCTCTCTCTCTCCCTCTCTCTCTCTCTCTCTCTCTCTCTCTCTCTCTCTCTCTCTCTCTCTCTCTCTCTCTCTCTCAAACAAACAAAAAATTATTTAATTTGTTGGAAAACACACCATATCCTTCTATCTATCCATCGATCAAAATTATATAATACATTGCAAAACGCTCTCTCTTTCTATCAATAATATGTAATATGTTGAAAAACACTCTCTTTCTCTCCCTCTCTCTCTCTATCTTTCAAAATTATGTAATAAGCTTGAAAGCACTCTCTCTCTCTCTCTCTCTCTCTCTCTCTCTCTCTCTCTCTCTCTCTCTCTCTCTCTCTCCTCTCTCTCTCCACAGTTGATGCCACAGTACACCTCCTGTACATTATGCGACCGAACTAATGCTAACACTCTTGACCACTATTGTCTTCAGTGCCCCACAGTGAGAGATGTTTTACCACGAGGTCAGAACTTAATACAGATCTGCTCATTTTTACTTAATGATGACAACCTTGATGTTATTCTTGCTCGTTTTCCTCACTTTGGTGGCCATTAATTATATTGAATTATACATATATTTTCTGTATGTTGCTATATAATTCTGCTTGTGCATTCTGCGTTTCTCTGAGCTTTACTTTTGCATATAATGTACTCTATGCTGCCATTCTGTGAGTTGTGTGTTAGTATGCAGCAATGTTTTATCAATATGTACACCTCCCTGTAAACCATGTTCAATTCTTGGTTTTATATCCATTTGAAGCATTATTTGTATGAACTCATGTAATGTCTGACGCCTTGGCGCAATAAATTAATAAAATAATAAAAATAATCTCCACAGTTGAAGTTCTAAGTGCTAAAGATTAACAGAGATGATTTGCGAAATGAATTATTATATAAACATCAAAAATACTTATTCATTAGAAAATATATTTATATATGTTCAAAACATCCATTACGGAATACTTGCTTTATATTACAATGTAAACAATAACGATCATAGTAATTATAATAATAATAACAATAATAATAATAATAATAATAATAATAATAATAATAATAATAATAATATTATTATTATTATCATCATTAATAATGAAAATAATAATAATAATAATAATAATAATAATAATAATAATAATATCATTAATAATAATAATAATAATAATAATAATAATAAAAATAATAAAAGTAATTATAATAATCCATTTACCTTATCTATATGGCAAGTGTTGTATTCTTACTTGTACTCACCTGCAAAGAAAAATATAATTATTAGCGATATATGAACAGTACGAATAAATAAAAATACTTCATATATATATATATATATATATATATATATATATATATATATATATATATATATATATATATATATATATATAGAGAGAGAGAGAGAGAGAGAGAGAGAGAGAGAGAGAGAGAGAGAGAGAGAGAGAGAAAGAATAGTAATTAAACAATAATATAATAAATATTGAGTGTTAAAGCATAATATATAATACATATATATATATATATATATATATATATATATATATATATATATATATATATATATATATATATATATATATATATATATATATATATATGAACCAACGTGGAAACCGTATAATGATAACAACAGCAATTCTTCTTTGTCCAAAGAAGAGAAAAATTATACATATAAACAAATTTTGTCACAGACCTTCGTCGAAAAAAAAAAGCGCACAACAATCATATACTCTGGCTAATAGTAAAATACTGCACCACAAGAATTGCAAATTAATATTTTCTTAGGTATACACTTACAAAACATTTAGGCAACAGCGACGAATGAAGCAGTAGCACATTTTTTTTCCTAAGATTAGTTGGCACCTTAATTAAAAAAAAAATAAAATAACACACTAAACCTGCTACACCTCCCCGACTTGTCGACGAAATTCGGTACCATTACCGACCAAGACAGTGCCACAACAGGAATACTTTAAAAGCATAAAAACTCATCGAAAAATTCGGTGTCAATGATAACTAAAATAATCCCAAAAAAAGAATATTTTTCGACTTAATTCTGTACCGACAAAATATTCTCCATAGCCCCGTTTCGTCTACGAAATTCGGAACCTCAGTCATGCAAGAGAGAACTAGGAACAAAAATACTTCTTAGGCATACACACTTATAGGAAAATTCGGCACCAGAGACAACGGAAGGAGTGCCACAACACAGAAAATTTTCTGATATAATTCGGCACCATGACGAAGCAAGGTGCCACAGCCGAAAACTCCTACACATCCCCGCTTTGTTCACAAAATTCGGAGCCAAAGTCAAGAAAAAATAAAAAAAAGGTGGAAAAAAAAGCTTTTGTCATACGACAGGTAGTAGGTTGGCCAATGGCACCCACCGCCCGTTGCGATACTACAGCTGAAGGGTCTTGTGGACTTAAGATTATATAGAACATTTAGATGTTAAGTCTTCCTTCAGTTACGGTTCTCTTTCTATGCCTACATCAAAACCGAATATTTTTAGATATTCATTACACATGTGTGAGTTTCCCTTCACATCTGACAAGTTACAATACCCCCATCTCTGTTTCTCTTTATATTTTCTTTGTGCCGAGGCCCGGTGAGGGTAGATTTATTTTATTATGGCCCTTCCTGGTGTAAAAAAAAAAAATCGAAAAATTCCCAGCTAGTGATAACTGAAATAAGTAGTCTCCGTGGCAAAATGGTAGCGTTCGCAACTCTGAGGCGGCAGGTCGAGGGTTCACGCAGCGTCACGGACTGAGGTTAGTAAGGGCATTCACTCAAGGTAACGATTACATCTGCCAAAGCAAGTCCTTCGCAAGAAGGCAACCGTCCTAGCCCTTAGTTGAAAAGGGAGTTCGAGACGTAAAACCGAAACCAACCAGTGAAAACTGAAATAATCCCCCCCCCCCCCAAAAAAAAAAGTCTTGTCTTAATTTCGAACCATTATCAGATACAGTCGATACGGGACAACGGTGGCCGAGTAGTCACAGTGTTCAACTCAGGTGACAGACCCACGATAATGTTGGCCGTGGGGCGAAATGAAGGGCATCCAGCCTTAATTCCCGAGCCACGCTCTGTCTGTGACCACCCCAATACTGATACAACAAGGAGTATTATTATTATTACCACTTACAGTAGTCACCGTGGCTCAGGCGGTAGCGTCCGCGACTCTGAGGCGTCAGGTCGAGGGTTCGCGCCCCGTCACGGACTGAGGTTAGTAAGGGCATACACTCAGGGTAACAATTACATCTGCCAAAAGAAGTCCTTCGCAAGAAGGCAACCGTCCTAACCCTTGGTATTAAAGGGAGTTCGTGACGTAAAATCGAATCCATTATTATTACCAGTTACAAATGATAACTACAACACATCGCTCAGACGAGCAAACACAGCACCGACCGATGACAGCAAGGAGAGAGTCACAAAGCACAGTATCACGGCTTAGGAAAACATATATGATCATTATAAGGTCCACTCCATACCAGATACAAGTGTCATAGTGGAAAAATGCTTTACATCACCATTTCGTCGAAGAAATTCAGCATCTGCGACAAAAAGGCGAGCGCCACAATACACAGTGCCACGGCTCAGCAAAACGCATATGAGTACTCAAAAGGTCCTCTTTGATAAGCCGATATAAACGCCACAGACGAAAACTACTAAACATCCCAGCTTTGGTTTCGGTTTTACGTCACGAACTCCCTTTTCTACTAAGGGCTATGACGGTTGCCTTCTTACGAAGGACTTGTTCTGGCAGATGTAATCGTTACCCTAAGTGTATGCCCTTACTAACCTCAGTCCGTGACGGGGCGCGAACCCTCGACCTACCGAAACTGAGTCGCGGACGCTACCATTTTGCCACGGAGACTAAAAGGTGGCAAAATGGTAGCGACCTCTTTTATAAGCCGATATAAACTCCATAGATCGAAACTCCTAAACATCCCAGCTTCGTCGACGAAATTCGGCACCAGTGACAACAAGGCGGGTGCCACAGAACAAAGTACCAAGGCTCAGCAAAACACATACGCGCATTACAAGGTCCACTTTAAGTTGGCTGGCTCTACCTACTCAATTTACAGCGTTCCTTTCCCCCAGACAAAAGTTAAAGCTTAACGCATGAAGATTAACAACTCCTTTTTGTTCTAGTTACATTATTCTTTTATCACCAGCTCTCGCCATCCTCTATATGGTCTTCCCCAAGCATAAAGGGCGGTTTGCAAGGTAAAAAGATTCGTCGAACGCGGTTCGACAGACAAGTGTTTGAAGTGATGTTCGAACGTGTGAACGGGGTATTTGCTTGTCGAACACGTTTGTACGTGTTCGACAACCAAATACCCCGTTCACACGTTCGAACATCACTTCAAACACTTGTCTGTCGAACTGCGTTCGACGAACTGTTTGACCGTGTAAACCGCCCTTTAAAGCTTAACGTAGGAAGATTAACAACTCCTTTTTGTTCTAGTTAAATTATTCTTTCATCACCAGCTCTCGCTATCCTCTACATGGTCTTGGCCCCCGAGTATAACGGCCATATACCATTCCTGACAAAAAAAAACAAAAAACCTTCTTCTTACAAATATGACAAGGGGTTACTGATTATCACTAGCTTCTTTAAAGGAGGTTCGCGATTGACTTTGGCATCAAGTTTTACCCTTGACTCCTTTACCTTACAAAAACCTTTTCTAATCTATCTAGGTCTACTACCACGAGTTTTTTTTTTTTTAATCATGAAAAACAATTCCATACTTCTATAGGGTAGCTGTTCGTCACTAACCTCTTTCAAGTTAATTGTGTTTGGTTGTAGCTCAAAAAATAATACACCCGAAAGCCATTCCTGATACCAACCACCTCCATTTTTCTATTTGTTTCTAACTCTTCCCATTCTTATATATCTGGGGTGGCCAAACCGCGGCTTGCAAGTCACATGCGGCTCTCTGACCTTAAATATACGGCTCGTGGAAAATTCTAGAGAATTCGAATATTGTAGAAATTTCGACCGGATCCATAGCTATGTAAAAAAGTTTCTGATACTTTTCGAAGAAAGTTCCAGATATAAAACATCCTGAACTAAAGAAAACTAGTGTACGACTCACCACAATTATTAGCACAGTATAGTAGTCACCGTGGCTCAAGCGGTAGCGTCCGCGACTCTGTGGCGTCAGATCGAGGGTTCGCGCCCCGTCACAGTCTGAGGTTAAGGGCACGCACTCGGGGTAATGATTACATATGCCAAAACAAGTCCTTCGCAAGAAGGCAACCGTCCTAGCCCTTGGTAGAAAAGGGAGTCCGTGAGGTAAAATCGGAACATTCTGTTGTCAATCAGTGTACTCAGTAACGAAGTTTATAAAGTCGAATTCTCGTGTAATCCTTACAAACCAACACATCTGGCGGAGCTCATTCGTACACCTCGGACTACATGTCAACCAGATTTTAAACAACTTAAAGCCATGATGGAGACCCACCAGACCACCTCTTCTTCTTCTTCTTCCCAGCTTTAACCCATTTTCATATGGGGTCGCCGTTGTGAATGAGTCGTCTCCATCTATTTCTGTTGTGCTTCATTTTCATCAGTATCCTTCCATTGCAAGTCTTACCCTATACAATCACGCCATCTTTTTCTTGGTCTACCTCTCCTCCTTCTACCCCGAACTTCCATCTCCATCGTATGTCTTCCAATATGATGTTCGTCCCGTCGTAACAGGTGTCCATACCATCTAATCCTTCCCTCCTGACCACCAATAGCAGAAAATAGCGTCTTTAAAAGCCTGCAAGTTGTAGCATCGCAGTTTTGTCATAAAACTATAATTATAATAACTAATCTTGTAAGGTGGAAATCTCATTAAAAGATCTCTAATTGTGTCTTTGTGATTATTGAAACTGATACAAATTATTAGTTTAAAACCTGCAAGCATGAATAAATATCACTGCATTTAATATGGATTTCTTACAATGTATGCACAATTTTGGTAACAATATGTGTATGTAACAATGAAAATATATGTGTATGTGTACATTATGTTCACGTCCTGCGGCTCTCGAACATCTAAGTTTTATCATTTGTGGCTCTTACATCAAGCAAGTCTGGCCAACCCTGTTATATATGGTCGATCTTTCTCACTACCCACTTAAAAGGCTACTGATATTTGTTTCTTGGCTCAATGTATGACAGCCGTAAGCCATTCTTGATAGCTCTCATCTACATATATATCCGTTCGTCTTGTCTACCCCCCTAACTTTTCCCATGCTTATATGGGGTCGGTGTTTCTCACTTGCATCTTCGAGGCTATTGCATGGCTGTGCCTCAATATCTTACGACAGGATCCCTTTCCTGACAGTAATAATTTTCAAGTTTTTTTTATTATATAATGGGTATTCGTCAGCCGGAGCAAGCCCCAACCCCCCACTGTGGTTCCCAACTACAGTAGTAACCTGCCAGTAAACAGCTTAACCTCTCGGTCTTGGACAGGAACCGATCTCTCGACCTCGTGAATGCGAAGCCAGCGCGTTACCACTGGCTCGTTCTCTCAGTGCTTGTATTATATGTAGATCTTGGTGCGATGTTAATCTTATACATACGACAGAAACGACACCCATTCTCAGTGCCCCGGCTCCAAAATGTAATTGTTCACCATTATTTATAGTGCCTAATTGGGATATATAATTTGATGCAATAACAACAACAACGTCTTATTAAGACTCATTTCTCTCTCTCTCTCTCTCTCTCTCTCTTCCCTCAGTATATGGCAATATTTGTGCAAAGGTGAATTTAATACTCAGCAGTCAATACGAGAGCACTTATAGATACATGGAGTAAATAGAGAAGTAGTACCCCGGGAGCTATTATTCTTATTCTTATTATTATTTTTATTATTATTATATTTAATTATTATTATTATTATTATTATTACTATCATTATTAGTAATTAGTATTATTATTATTATTATTAAAATAATAAAAACAATAATGACAACAACAGAAACTTCAAAAGCTATAGCTTCGATAATGGTAATAACATCTATCTTATTTGTTTGTGTGTGTGTGTGTGTATGTGTGCGTGTGTGTGTGTGTGTGTGTGTGAGAGAGAGAGAGAGAGAGAGAGAGAGAAAAAAAAATTCATATCTTTCTCCTTCAGGCATTCTAAATTTTCGTGACTACGAGATACGGTTCCTCTCTCCTCTCTCTCTCTCTCTCTCTCTCTCTCTCTCTCTCTCTCTCTCTCTCTCTCTCTCTCTTTTCTCTCTCAAACAGAATCTATGTATGTGGTAAAAAGTAAGAAATAAGTTTGAGAGAGAGAGAGAGAGAGAGAGAGAGAGAGAGAGAGAGAGAGAGAGAGAGAGAGAGGAGAGAGAGAGAGAGGAGAGAGAGAGAGGAGAGAGAGAGAGAGAGAGAGAGGAGCGAGGAGAGAGAGAGAGAG
Source organism: Halocaridina rubra (assembly GCA_037179515.1). NCBI lineage: Eukaryota > Metazoa > Arthropoda > Malacostraca > Decapoda > Atyidae > Halocaridina > Halocaridina rubra. The sequence goes on from JAXCGZ010007769.1 coordinate 98,894, forward strand.
AGAGAGAGAGAGAGAGAGAGAGAGAAGAGAGAGGAGAGAGAGAGAGAGAATTAATATACATGCAAACTTTCAAATAATGACTACTACTACTATTATGAATGCAGTTACCAACTCTCCTCCCAGTTGTTTTGGGTTTCTGAAAGAAGAAAAAATGTCCATATTGGAGGCAAATTGCACTTCAACGTCATTAACTGTAATTAACAAGCAACTGAGATTCAAAAAAGTTAAGTTCGGGCACAGAGGAGAGAGAGAGAGAGAGAGAGAGAGAGAGAGAGAGAGAGGAGAGAGAGAGGAGAGAGAGAGAGAGAGAGAGAGAGAGATAATATAATGCCGTTATTCCATTAAAACATTACAGCGGGTATTTTTGAACACAAATTTTATTTACATACAATAAATTTACATATATTTAAACAATATTAATTACATTTAACTGATTTATAGATAACCATTCCCTTCTTTTTTAAAGGGGGGGGAGTGATTCGAGGCAAATTTTTTAGGTGATTTGACAATTAGTTCCATAACATAGTCCCCCTCAAACATACAGTCCTGTCCGCATGGACTGTGGCAGTCCTTGGTACCACTAATATGCTTGACTGTCTTGTATGTCTGACTATTAAGGGGAGTTTACGCGGTCAAACGGTTCGTCGAACGCGGTTCGACAGACAAGAGTTTGAAGTGATGTTCGAACGTGTGAACGGGGTATTTGGTTGTCGAACACGTTTGTCGAACGTGTTCGACAACCAAATACCCCGTTCACACGTTCGAACATCACTTCAAGCACTTGTCTGTCGAACCGCGTTCGACGAACCGTTTGACTGTCTAAGCCCCCCTTTACATTTCCTACCCTTTCTAGACATAATAACCACTTTGGCAGGTGGCCATTCGTAATTTTGTACATAAACAATAAAATTTCGTAATTTAATTGTTCAATTACCTTCAACTAAATCATATCCTTAATATATGGCGTAACTCCTTCATAATTTATTTTGTTACCATCAGCCATTTTGTAAGCAATATTCTGAAGTTTTTGCACATTTCATTATTTATCAAAGTTGTTACATGATCCCCAAAGGACTGCACAATAGAAAAATATGCTTAAAATCAAGGACTCGACTATAACTTTTCTACTCTCTTTATCAAAATAATCTTTGACGCGATTCAAAAGGATAACAATCCATTTAGTTTTCCACACATAGTCTCCACATGTTTATCAAATTGTAAATAAAAGAGTTCATACTTAGGTCCAGAGTTTTTACATATTTAGAGGGTTTCACAAACTTGTATTTCCTACCTTAATTGATCATTCTTTTGGTATACTGTCAATATTGTGTCTCGACCCAAGAAATATGAACCGAGTCTTCCTACCATTTAGTTTTAAGTCATTTCCATTTCAATAATTTCATTCTCGCAACATGGTTGAATGCATCTGATGAACAATTTGGCAAATGGTTGTGTGCGAAGGAATTGTGCATCATCTGCAAACTGCACCATAATTCCATCCACTGCTACACTATTTAGGTCATTTATTCACTCAAAATAAGATGACCGAGTACAGAGCCCTGTGGCATTCCAAATTCTACTGCTTCTTTTGGGGATGTGTATGAATCTATTTTGACTGTTGATAGCGTTTAAATAAATAGTTGGAGAACCAGAAGTCATCTATGTTATGTATTCTTAATTTCTGAAGAAGAGAGAAAAACACTATCAAAAGCCTTTGCGAGGTCACAGAGTGCAAAGAGAGATACCTTATTCTTATTAAAGTTAATATATATCTGTTCAGTAATCTGTGATAAGGCTGTCTGAGTAGAGACATCTAAAATCATGTCGTGTTGTTTCCATATAGTCGTATAATTGGTCTGAGACAATTTTTCCATAACCTTAGATCACACAGGAAGAAAATAAATGGGAGGGTAATTTGGGGGATCCTCACCATTGCCACCTTATACAAAGAACAAACTACAGCACATTTTCAAATATCAGGAACTACACCTGTAACGAGAGAGGTATTAATGACTACTGTCATATAGAGGGGCGTTACAGGTATTGAATCTTTTATAAATCTACTTGGGATGCCGTCTACTCTAATAGTTTGCTTATTACTGACAGCCATTACAAATTTAAAACAGTAACTACATCTACTGGCTGAAACTAAAAAGGAGAATTTGAAATAGGATATTAACGTTGGAGTTGGATTCAAGTAATGAGCAAAAAGCACAAGTTTCCTGAAACACAATTTTTCCTACATTTGCAAAGTAATTATTAAATATTCCAGCAGCAGAATCTTCCTTATTAACTATATTTGCATTCTTTAGGTTACTCTTTTTAATTGGTACAATTGTGTTTACATACTTCCATACATTATTTTTGTCCGTAAATTATATTTCTTTACTCTTGCACTTTCAAGTTTATTTCGAGAGTATTTTGCTTTTTCAGAACGTAAAAGTTTCTTTACTCGCCGTTTAGATGTTTCCTATAATTCAAGATTTCTTTCACTAAATACAATATTCAAAACTTTCTTTAACTGATATAGGTTACATTACAGTTTGTATTTCATCTGTAAGCCAAGGATCTGGTGGTCTGGTAATTAACTTTGAGACTACTAGAGCACAAGAGTAAGCTGGATGACAAGGAATTGATCAGAATTTTTACTTGTTCACTGACATCGTCTGAATTAAAAATAATATTTAGTTGTGCCACATAGCTCAGTAAATTATTACATAAAGTATTTTATATCATAATGTTTTATACTTCTAAAAGTTTTTCTTGATAGATTTCTCTCGGGTTTCTTTAAATTTGTCACTAATGATATTAATTCATGATCAGAAATATGGCCGTCAACTACTTCAAAATTTAACACTTTTTCTTTACCTTTAGTCATTGCAACATCCAAGAGTGCTTTGCTTGTAGGGATAATATGAGTGGGTTTGTTTATTAGTTGTTCAAAATTTCATATTTTGATGACTTAACTTTGCTTCAGACTTCAATAAATCATCATTTAAATTACCTAGTGAAAACAAGCTTTTAATTTCAAGAGAAATATGCTGTAAACTATAATGAATATACTGCAAGCTATTTACTAAAGCCTTGGGAATATCTGCATACATGACACCTATTATAAGGGAAGGAAACTTTTGATACTGACCATTTATCCAAATATCTTCTACGCCATCACATGAAGTAATTTTGTTCTGCAATTGAACACTTGTTATATTATCTCTAACATATATGCAAGAACCACCACTCTCTCCACCATCTCATCTATAGACATAAAACTGGGGATAGGAATAAGCCCATCGGGTACATTACCTTTTAACCATGTCTCTGATACACACAGAAAATGAATTTATCTCTCAGTACTAATATATTTTACCTCATCCAAACAGGAGAATAGGAATCTTCCATTTACATGTTTAATATTTAATTTATCTTTATTAGATACAAATTTCTATTTGTTTGCTTAAGGGGGGTTTAAACGGTCAAACGGTTCGTCGAACGCGGTTCGACAGACAAGTGTTTGGAGTGATGTTCGAACGTGTGAACGGGGTATTTGGTTGTCGAACACGTTCCGTGTTCGACAACCAAATACCCCGTTCACACGTTCGAACATCACTTCAAACACTTGTCTGTCAAACAGCGTTCGACGAACCGTTTGACCGTTTAAACCCCCCTTTAGTACAACGTTCTCCATCAAGTACACTACATTCAACGGCTCGAACTTCTTTGGCAGGTTTTTAAAACATACAGAATTTACTGTTTTGTCCAAGCATGTGACAACTTCCGCATTGCAGCACATGGCCAAACGTGGAGCGATTTTCCTGGTGGTTCAGTTCGCCACAGTTATAACAGCCTCGTTATTTGTTTTTCTGAGCTGTTATGGGTGCACCATATCTATAGCTAGCTTGCTTGACAGATGGACGCATTCGATAGGTAGACCATTTATCATAATGGATGTCGTTTGTTCTGGACGATTTCCAAACTCGATTTGTTCAGGTTCTGTATTCACTTCTGTGAGCATCAAACTCCCTTTTGAATTCATTCCCGACCATACACCTCCATATCATTATTCAGATTGAGTGAATGCTTATAATGAGTAACCTTTTTGTATTTTATTTCTTCACGCTTTTCAGCTTTCGACGGGATGTTTATGTATAGGTTTTTCACGCGTACTAAATTTTTACAGTTTTATTCTATTGGTTCTAAAATTCTAACAGCACCACTTCTATAAAGTTGAAGAGGAGAACCTTCATTGTACTCAAAACAAGTTACATCTATCTCCCCTGTTCTATTCCTAAAATAGTGTTCATTGCTAAAAAGGGACACACTATAGATTTCGATTAGCATCGAAATCTATCATGGCACCATCCGCCCATTGCGATACTACAGCTGAAGATTTTTTGAACTTAAATAGGTCTGTCCAGGACAGTTCGATGTTAAGTCTTCCTTCAGTTACGGTTCTTTTTCAATGCCTACAGCTACACTGAATATTCTTAGATATTCATCACACATCGTTTATTATCCCTTCACATCTGACAAGTCATTACACTCTTCATCTCTGTTTCTCTTTACTTTATGTATTCTTCGTGGCCAGGCCCGATGAGGGCTGTTTTATTTTATAATTTTTTTTGGCCCGTCCTGGTGTCACAATCATAAAAAAAAAAAAAAAGTTTTTAATTAAATCCATAACCGAGAGCAGTAGAAAGAAGTACACAAACACACACACTGATTTTGACATTCTCATTTTTAGATTTTGTTTAGTTTCCGTCATTACTTTTCCTCTTTACAGCTACTTAAAATTTATAAAGGTCTTATCCGTCCCTGCTTAGACTACTGCTCACACATCTGGGGCGCTTCTTCTTATACTTATCTCCTTGATAGGGTTGAATCTAAAGCAGTCAGATTCATTAATGATCCTTCTCTTACTTCTAATCTGGATTCTCTCTCTTCGCCGTAAAGTATCTTCTCTTTCTCTTTTCTATCGCTACTACTTACATCGCTGCTCTGATGAGTTGGCGAGTTGCATCCCTCCCCCACTGCCGAGGCCGCGTAACACTCGCCAAGCAGTTTAAACTCACAGGTACTGTGTGGAGATTTGTAGCTCGCGGATTGGTCGGTGCAGCGAATGCTTCTTTCCATCTACCTCCAGAAACTGGAACTCTCTTCCTCCTACTGTCTTT
>JAXCGZ010007770.1:0-12500 GCA_037179515.1 Halocaridina rubra
AAAAAAACCTTAAAAGCAAAATTCAAGTATATTTCTCACTATAATTCTTACGCTTAAGAAATTAATATACTGTAATAGTGATTGCACGTACATTAAATTTTTCAATTAAAAATCAATACATTTGGGTTTTTTTAAAATTCAATTTAGGCATTAATACAAATAAATGGAACACACTTCCAACGCAATTTCTTTATATTACTCAAATTAAAAAAAAAAAATAGAGTTTATTTTTTGCTTATAGCTATTAGTAACAAATTATTCATGTTAGTAATGGGTACAGAAAATTCTACTTTTTATTAATTTTACTTGGAGCCACACCCCTTATAGGGGGGGTTGGCTGAGTCAAAGCATGACTACAAGATAAAAATGGCTGCATCCACCGACCTCAATTTTCTTTTAATAATTGTCCCATTACTCACTGGATAACAGATCACAAGTACTTAGCTATTTTAAGGAGGTGGTCCTGAAGAACTTCATGGCAAAAGGCAAGGGAGGAGGGGGCTCTCCTTCTTCTGGGCGCAGGAGGTTTCCCGCCCAATTCTCCATCTCTCGAGTAAAATCGACGAATCGCCATCTTCCTTGGTCGGATCCGGCAAACTTATATTTCTTGTAATGGGCATTTTTCACTCAATGCCCTGGTCACACTTCGGCTTACTAAGATATATCTTAGGAATAGTTTCCTTAAAAAGTTTTCATAATATTCTCTGTTCGACCACTCGTCACTTCTCATCCGCAGACCCCAAGTATTTCAGGAAGTCTGCCGCGGGAAGTATGGACGGACATTCGAGGTCTTTTTACATTTGCGCCGTCGAGGTATAAAGGTGAATTTTTTGACTCGAGGCGCCTTTACAACCAGGGCACGGGGTGGGGGGCTTGTCCTGCTGCATTCCCTGTGTCACCACGGGGCTCGGAGCGGCAGGCTGTTCGTCGATGTTTGAGGCGTCGGTTTCTCTGTCGGCGTTGACCAAGTTCCTTCTCAACGGAGCGGCGTCGGCAGGAGTTTTGTAGGTGGCCGCACGTGCTCCTCCAGTTCGAGAATTCTCCGGTGTTTTGGCCTCGTCACTCATTTCTTGAATTGGGAGATATTGGATTTCTGCGTTTTGCCATTTCTTATTTTTCTTTTTCTTCGCACTGGTTTTCTTCTGATATGCGAGTCTCTTCGTATGTTTTTCCAGGCGTCCTGATCCGTACTTCGCTGCCACCAGTTTGACGTAATGAATTCTTCTCACTACATTAATATTAGTAACAGACGGGTACAAGGTAAGAATGGCCAAGCAGTGGTTCCTTTATCTTTAATTTATTCTAACATCTTCGACGCCTCAATGCCCCCGCCCTAATGGTTAACAAAAATCTATGATATATTCGTGCCCCGGGCAAAGTTTCTAACTGACTGTCGCTCTCTGACTGCCTCTCTGGCTGCCATGGGGATGCTTGAAATACCCCAAAGGGCAGGGCGTGTCCGCTAAAATCTACTTCTGCCAATTGCCTTCAGGTTCAAAGAGAGGTCCCTCATCTTGGGGGATGGGCCTATTTTCAGTTGGCCTATAGAAACGGATGAGTTTCTAGGTCAGTGCGTGGCTACTGGGTATCCCTCCAGGGCATATAGGGTTACTTGTGGTTTTTGGGCAGGGCCGCCTTCTGGGGTTTTTTCCCCACACTCTCGAGGCACTTGACGCCGGGGTGGCTAAGCCCCTGGTGCTAAAGCACCTGGGTTTCAGCCAGGTGCTAAGCCCTATGGATCCAGCCAAGTGCTAAGCCCTATGGATCCATTTACCATACCCAGATAAACAACTGGGAGAGTATTCTATTTCACCCTTGACCTCTAGCCTCTCATGTTTCTCTTCACGACTTGTTTACAGTATCAGATTCTGGCTTCAGCAAGACTTCAGTCATGCGACATATATATATATATATATATATATATATATATATATATATATATATATATATATATATATATATATATATATATATATATATATATATATATATATATATATATATATATATATATATATATATATATATATATATATATATATATATATATATATATATATATATATATATATATATATATATATATATATATATATATATATATATATATATATATATATATATATATATATATATATATATATATATATATATATATATATATATATATATATATATATATATATATATATATATATATATATATATATATATATATATATATATATATATATATATATATATATATATATATATATATATATATATATATATATATATATATATATATATATATATATATATATATATATATATATATATATATATATATATATATATATATATATATATATATATATATATATATATATATATATATATATATATATATATATATATATATATATATATATATATATATATGCTATTTCGTTGTTAGCAATTAATTGTTCATGACGACTGTGTAGTCGGACGCCTCTTCATGTTTATATAAAACCTTCTTTCTCTTCAGCATCTTGGAGGCTTGACTTTGTTGCCTCGCTCTTATTTGGCCGAATATGCTTTCTAACGCCATCTTTCTCCATTTATCCTGAAAGCAGCCTTTGAACTGAGTTTGCTTGCTCCCCTAATGGCAAGATTATTAGGGCGTGATACCTATAAAGTTTTTTTTTATGAGTGTGACACCGGGGCAGGCAAGAAAATTACCCTCATCAATAAAGGCTTGGGCACGAAGAAAACATTAAGACGAAGAAAAGTAAAGGGTTAAGGACTAAGAAGAAATGAGATAATGATATTCAATAGGAAAGGACAGACTGAAGGAATAGTCGAAGTACTGAAGACCAAGAGATATGTTGGGATTAGGACCTGAGATGAGTATAGATCCGTCTTTTTTAAGGCAGATAGGTTATGGGAATTAGGAAAAAATGAGGGGAGTCCTATTTGGGTTAGGGAGGGTAAAACAGGTGTACTGGAATCGCTTATGGGAAAGGAAGAAGAGTTGGCAGAAAAATGAGAACGAAGTGGCAATCTATAGAACCATCTGAACGAAAGAGAGGGAGAAAGTTTGAGTTACAGAAGTTTTTTGGAGAGGTTTTTTCGCTAAGGACCAGAAAACATTTATCAGTGGTTTTTGGAGTTCAAGTCGTCATCTGTTTCTTCTTAAAAAGGAAGCTTTAGAAATATAGATATTCGAATCTGAGCAGTAAAGCAACTCTTAGCTGTAAACAAAAGCTGAACAAGTTGAATCAGAAGGAGAGGCTTTGTATAACTGGTATGCCCAATCTCTGGCCTGAATAGCCATGAAGCACGTACGGTCAAACCAAGGATTAGAGAGAGAAAAAAGTTTTCATAGAGGAAGGGATGAATGCCTCCATTTCCGAGGTTATGATCTCGGCAACTTATGGGGCTATCTGATCAAGGTTTGCAGGTCCGTTACACAAATCATCGCGTTGGGTATGCTCAAAGTGCCAAAGGAGGAATTGATGGAAGAAAGAGAGAGTGACTATAAGTATTGGTTTTTCCTATGATATGTAGATATTAACCTACACAGTTTGCATGAACAATTGGTTTTGCGACACATTCGGGTCCCATAATGTTTCTACTTGCTTTTTCGTAGAGAAGGTGTTAGCACACACACACACACACACATAACATATCTTGGTTAGCAAGTCAGTTTATCAGTTAGGAAGAATATATAACAGAAACAGGTGGGTGCCACCTCGAACACAAATTCGAATTTTCCTTCAGGTTTGACTTTTGTTTTTCTTTTTCTTTTTATACTTAAATTACCATGGTCAAGTTTTTAAGTTAAGATGTGTGTTACCAGAAAGGAGGCAAACTGAGTCACGAAATAGCACTTATATGGAGATATAAAAATTCTATGTGAAGGTAAATTAGAAGTTTTTCTCTTTTCTTTTTTTTTTCCTCTTTCTCGTCTTCTTTCTATATTCTGTGAGAGGGAGAACATAAAAATGAAGCCATCTCTGTCCCAAACCTCTCCCACCCATGGGTCGGGAGAAGGGGTAGTCATCAGAGGACTTAAACAGAGAATCAAGAAGTTAGAGGAAATGGTTACAAGCCTTGATGATAAAATTCGGAATATGGATGGAGAAATGAAAGAGAATGAAACACTCAGAGAACAAATAAGATCTTTGGAGGAAGCAAATAAAGCACAAGGGCAGGAGAGAAAGGAACTAGAAAAAAGAATAAAGAAGCTGGAAGGGGAAAAGAGTCAACTAGAATCTAGAATTTCTAATCAAGAAGATAAAAACAAACAGCTAAATGACAACCTAAAGGAATTAGATGTTAGTTCACTGCTATCTTCTGAGAGAGACGAGATTGCTGCTTGGAATGTTCAGATTAAGGAAAACATTGAACAGTTCAGAAAAGAGTTCCAGGAGCTGAATATGGAAAATGATGCCATGAAAACGTCCTTTGCTGATGCACTAAAGGGGAATGTGGCAGTAAAAGAGGCTGTAAAGGTGGTGGCACTGGAAAACATACAAACAGTTGATTATAAAGAGACAGTAATCGAAAAAATGAAAGACGTTGTGATGGAAAGGGCAAACCCACTCATCAGACAGGCACTTGATAAGGAGAAGACAGTGGTAATCTCAGGCATAAGTGAATCCCAGGAGCCAACATGGCAGGGGAGACTTGAAGAAAATAAAGCTAGGGTTGTAGACCTGATAAGAAAGCTTGGAGTAGTATGTGGTCCTGAGGATATTGTAAACATACACCAACTAGGTAAATATTCGAGGGAAGGAAAGCCGAGACCAACAAAAGTAACCTTTGAGAGAGGGGAGACATGTAGGGAAATATTGTTGAGAAAAAAAAGTCTAAAAGACCTTCAAGAATGCAAAGAAGTGTTCATTAGACGATACAGAACACAGGAAGAGATGGGAAAGATCAAAAACTTGTTGCAAGAGGCAAGAAGGTTAAATGATGAAAGAAATGAGGAAGAGAAGAAAAATTTTCGTTACGGAATACTTCCAGACAAAGGGGAGATAAAGAAGATAATGACAGAAGATCAGGGGATGGGGCCTCATTAAGATTGTTATACACAAATGCTGATGGATTAGCTGGTAAGGCAGTAGAATTAAAAGATAGGATTCACAACAGTAAGGCAGATATAGTAGCAATTACAGAGACTAAGTTGAGTGAGGACATAAACAGTGTCACAGTTTTTCCTAAGGGCTTCAGAATACTAAGGGTCGAAAGATCTGAGAGGACTGGTGGAGGGATAGCACTGCTCATAAGTGAGAGGATTCAAGCTGAAGAGATAAACTTGGCTATAGAAAGTGAGTTCAGGGAATTTCTTGTTGCTCGCATAAATACTGGGTCAGAGAGCATTATAATAACTGTTGTATACAACCCACCAAGGAACCAAAATAGGCTTGAAATTTATGAGGAAAGTCATATAGGTACGATTGAAGTCATAAACTCAGTTGTTAACATGGCGCGGGAGAAAAAATGTAGGATTTTGATTATGGGAGACTTTAATCATAAAGAGATAGATTGGATAAATCTTGACCCACACAGTGGTGAGGACTCCTTTGGGGCAAGATTCCTAGATTGCGTACAAGGGAATTTCCTACACCAACATGTAATGGAACCAACAAGAGCCAGGGGTGGGGATGAGCCATCACTACTTGATCTGGTGTTCACAGATAATGTGTTGGATATTGAAAATATTGAGTATGAACCACCAATTGGAAAGAGTGACCACTGTGTGTTGTTGATGGAGTATATCATTGAAGACATTCTTCCTGAGAGTAGAGGCACTGAGGACATGAGGAGGAACTATCAGAAAGGAGATTACATCAAAATGAATGAGCTTTTTGCAGTTATTGACTGGAGAACCTTATTTTACAACAAATCTGTACAAGAAATGTATGACATCTTTTGTGAGAAATATGGGAAGATAGTAGATTGCTGCATACCTGTCACCAAAGTAGGTGTAATTCATGCCAGAGAGAAATGGTTCGATAATGGGTGTAAAAGAGCTAAGGAGTGGAGAGACAAATGCTGGAAAAGGTATAGGAGGAGAAAAAACATAAATGCCTGGCAAACCTACAAAAGAGCAAGAAATGACTACCTAAGTAAAAGGAGAGAGGCAGAGAAAGATTATGAGAGGGACATCACCAGGAAGGCTAAAGAAAATCCCAAGCTTTTCCACAGCTTTATCAGAGGAAAACTGAAGGTAAAAGAACAGGTTTTAAGGCTAAAGAGAGCGGATGGAAGCATCACTGAGACGGACGAAGAGATCTGCAAAGAATTGAACAAGGAGTTTCAGTCAGTATTTACAGTAGAAAATACCCCACCCCCTCAGATTGCAGTGATAGAAGCTCAAGGGCCGGTATTAGAGAACATCAACCTTACAGCCACAGAGGTATGCAAGGCGCTGATGGATTTAGATGTTCATAAAGCTACAGGTCCTGATGACATATCCCCTCATGTGCTTAAAAAATGCGCAAACACAATATCAGTGGCACTAAGTATCATATTTAAGGAGTCATTGGAGTCGGGGGAGATTCCAAGATGCTGGAAACAAGCAAATGTGATACCTATCTTCAAAAAGGGAAGGAGGGATACGGCTCTGAACTATAGACCAGTTTCCTTGACCAGCATAGTTTGCAAACTTATGGAGAAACTACTAAGGAAACATATCTCTCTTCACTTGGAATCCTTCAACTTTTTGTCAGTGAGGCAACATGGCTTCAGAGAAGGAAGATCAACAGTAACAAACTTATTAGAATTTTATGATGAGGTAAGCCAAATCTTACAGGAAAGAGAGGGTTGGGCAGATTGCATATTCCTAGACTTCCAGAAAGCGTTTGACACTGTTCCACATGGGAGACTTATTAGGAAGCTGCAATCAATGGCTAGAATAGGTGGAAATGTCTTGGAATGGATAAAAACTTACTTAGAAGGAAGGGAACAGAGGGTTAGAGTAAGACACTCAGTGTCTGAATGGAGAAGAGTTAGTAGTGGAGTTCCACAGGGTTCAGTTTTAGGGCCACTTTTGTTCCTTGTATATGTAAATGACCTACCAGAGTGTGTAAATTCATTCATGAATATGTTTGCAGATGATGCAAAGATTGTGAAGAAAGTAAAAAACGAGAACAATGGTAGAGAACTTCAGGAGGATCTAAATAATCTGCATGAGTGGTCAGAAAAGTGGCTAATGAAATTCAATACCTCAAAATGTAAGGTAATGAGAATGGGTACAAGTGCAAGAAGGCCCAAGCTTGACTACTCGGTGGCTGGAGTACAGCTTCAGGAGACAGAAAATGAGAGAGATCTAGGAGTAAACATATTGGCAGATTTGTCTCCAGAAATACATATAAATGGCGTAGTAAGGGCAGCATATGCATTCTTATCAAATGTAAGGGTAGCCTTCAGGCACATGGACAAGGAAATGTTCAGAAATATTTATGTAACCTATGTGAGGCCAAAACTCGAATATGCAGCCCCCTTTTGGAATCCGCACTTGAAAAAGCACATAGCTAAGCTTGAAAAAGTTCAAAGACATGCCACGAAACTGGTGCCAGAAATACGCAATCTCGGTTATGATGAGAGGCTGAGGGAATTAGACTTGCCATCACTCGAAGCTAGAAGAGTAAGGGGGGATATGGTGACAGTCTTTAAATTCCTTCATGGTTATGATAGAGTGGATAGGGATCGATATTTCGATATGGCTGGCTCTAGAACTAGAGGTCATAGTTTGAAGCTTCGGAAGAAAACTTGTTTGCAGGATGTAAGGAAATACTTTTTCAGTGTAAGAGTAGTTGATAATTGGAATTCGCTAAGCGAGGAGGTAGTTAATGCTACCTCAATCCATAGTTTTAAGGACAGGTATGATAAGTATCACTAAGTCTAAAAATGGAACCGATCAGGAGACGGGAAGATACGAGCTTTGGGCTCTTTCCCGTAAACACAATTAGGTAATCACAATTAGGTAATCACACACACACACACACACACACACACACACACACTTTTTTTCTAGTGTTAGCTTCTCCATATTCATATGGGTCTCTGTTTATCACTGGTCTCATGGAGCTATATTGTTGCTTGGTTCAAAGTTATATAATCAGATGCGCTTCTTACACTAGCCCTTTCCACTGATTTGGGCTTCGGACCGGCGCAGAGTTTAAATGCTTTCTTCTCCGTGGATTGTATTTGTGTTTGTGTGTATGTGTGTGTGTGTGTGTGTGTGTGTATGTGTGTGTGTGTGTGTGTGTGTGTATATATATATATATATATATATATATATATATATATATATATATATATATATATATATATATATATATATATATATATATATATATATATATATATATAAAGAAGGAGTATCGCTGGATATATTTTGTATGATACATAGCATCAGAGAGAACTTCATAAGTTAAATAAGTCTTAAACACCACGCCTCAAATATCTCAGTTGTAAAGAGTTTATATAATGACCCTGTACCATTAAGGTATCTTGGCCATAAATTATTTATTTATCAAAGTTTTTTTAAAGATTTGGTATACAAGCTTTCGGATGTCACGAACCTCCGTTGTCAGGCACTTAAGTTAACACTGATATAAAGAAGTTGCTTAGAAAAAGACCATGGGTTGAAAACACTGCTTCTGTTTGGGCCAGGAGTATCCTTTTCCAAGTGTGAATCTTCAACCACCAAAGTTTAAGTATAACTTATTCTTTGGTGCTTGTCCAAGAACTATGGTGAAGTCCAATGAAAAGTAAGTAGTTCTCGAGCTCTTTCCCGTAAGCGCAATTAGGTAAATTCTCGCACCCATGAAGATAGATGAGCTGGTAATCTCGTCCAGCCACTCTTCACTTCGTACTGTCATCCATGCTGTATCATCCCTGTCTACCAATATCTTCTTGAACTCGCCAGCCTCTATATTAATTTCGAAATGTTTCGTCTCGTGGCAGGAAGAGACAATAAATCCCACTCTCCATATTGCTACGTTATTAGACTTTTCTCCACGTTGCCAAGGTTCTTGTTTATTATTTTTTTGTTTTGTTGACGCGATCAAGTGCTCTAGGTCAAAATTACATTACTTTGTCAAGTAATATTGTGAACTTTGGAGAAGACATTATATGGACCCGATTTCTGATGAGTCTGTAAGATACACAGACTTGACAAATATGGACAACTGAAAAGTCTCGTCATGAAAAGCATCGTGGCTTTGATGGGTCAAAGATTGGTTTCATACCAAAATGGCCTGAGTTCGAACCCGCTTCTCCAGGCTTGGCGTAAGAGTTATATCTTCTCTTAGTCGTGCAGAGGGTGTGAATGTGACAGTAGTAGCGCTTGACGCTTCCTAAATCTTGTCAACTCGGTAGGCATGATCATATAATCTCATTATCATATGAGAAACAAAGAGACTTATTACTGTCAATGTTTGTCACTTGTGTTGTGCGTTCGAATCCTGGTCAAAGGCAGTGGTATGTCTTATTATGTATGAGTACGCCAGTGGCAATAGCAGCCCATTGATGAACCAATTCCGGACTATGAGCTCAAGCAAAAGAATAGGTATTCATAAGCCTGTCACGTAGCTCTGCGCCTGGGAGTATATAGTGCTCGAGACCCACATCCTTTTCGCAATGACTTACCTCTTTATATTATATTGTTGAAGGAGTGAATTGGAGGTAAGGGCAGATTGCCTTATGTACTTACTGGAACTCTGTCTTTGTTTTATTATATACCCATCATGTCTTCTTGAAAGTGTGACAACTATTCTTTTTTATTAACGGATGAGAGAGCCGTTAATAAAAGGGATCTCTCATCCGTCTTATTAACGGATGAGAGATTGTACAAGATGTTCCTTTTGTGTGTGTGTGTGTGGATGGGTGAGTGTCTGCGTATACGTGTCTTTACAGAGCAAAAGTTTGGAAACAAGGAATCGTTCTCTACTTGGTTTCTGACGAGAGAATAAGACAAAATTACTTAATAAAAAAAAAGAGATCTTTTCATGAAATTCTTTTGTATGAAAAACAATAATTAGAGTATTATTACTTGGTGGGAAGGGGGCCCGAAGTGAATTTTTTTTTTAATATCCATAATTGATATATTCTATATTGAGCTGTTAATTTAGGTACTTCAATAAAAGGATACATACGACAAATATATTGCAGGAGGATTTATGTGTGGTCAATTAGCCTAGTCTCTCTCTCTCTCCCTCTCTCTCTCTCTCTCTCTCTCTCTCTCTCTCTCTCTCTCTCTCTCTCTCTCTCTCTCTCTCTCTCTCTCTCTCTCTCTCTCTCTCTCTCTCTCTTCCCCCCGTCATTATAGAAAGTCCCTCAAATCCCGGGAAATGTACAGAAAAGTCTTTAATTTCATCAGGGGACTTTTCTCGTCGACACAGAATGTTTGACGTGTTCTAAATGACTTCAAGGAATTGGAAGAAAAGCACACACAGTAATTTTAGTACGAATAAAAAAGCAAAAAAAAATGGCTAAAACTCGCTGATAGTAATTTTAGTAAGTAAAATATGAAAAAGTAAAAAAAAAAATGGAAGACACCTTTAGGGTTCGTTTCAAAAGACGCACAAATACACCAAAATATATTATTTACATTGATGTTTTATATGACTTTTCTTCTTCTATCATGGTAAAAGACGCACATCAGTACGACTGTATGAATTGTATAATTTTTATTTTTATTTTCTTTGATATGAGAACTGAGGTACGAATATATTTGTCCTCACAGAAACCAAATATCGTGAAGATACTGCTTCACATTTTATTCGACACACTTGATATCTTTACGAGGGCTGCCATTCGAGAGACGCTACTGCCTTTTCCACATATCCCGGTTTTATATTTCACATTTAGTCCCCATTCGAATGGAGTGGCTTGAGACAGGCTGGAACTTCTGGATTACTATTACCGCTGGATTCCCTTACTAACGCCCAGCGTTGGCATAGAAAGAGCGAATATCCTGGTTGTTATTTCCCAACTTGCGTGCTTTACCACTCCATAAATAATTTTTTTTTTTTTATATGATTGTGACACCAGAACGGGCCAAAAAATAATAAAATAAAACAACCCTCATCAGGTCTGGGCACGAAGAATATACAAAATAAAGAGAAACAGAAATGGAGAGTGTGATGACTTGTCAGATGTGAAGGGATAATATGAGGTGGGTGACTGTAATTATCTCTTTCACCTTAGACCTAACACACCCCTTCGCTAATCCCCTCTCCATATAATGACTGTAATGATCTATTTCACCTTAGACCCAGCACATCCCTTCGCTAATCCCCTCTCCATATAATTACAGTAATTATCTATTTCACCTTAGACCTTTTAACACGTTTAATGACGTACTCACTGACTTGCTTAGTTGACTTGGAGTAGTTATGATTCCTCGACCTTCAGTACTTTTTAATTATAATAATTTTCTTCCCTTATTTTTCCTCATCAAAGCAGAAGCTCGTGAAGTTACTGTTCCATCATAAATCCCTTAGCGAAACTAATACTGTACTCAGTGAGCTAACTGAGCTGACAAGGTCTAATTACCATTCGAAGAACACCATTATCCTCTACTTATAGGATTTTTTCTTTAATTGAGAGGTTAATTAATGTCATTTTGCCTCATCCATATCAAAGCTTGTGAAGATACTGTTTGAACATAGGTCTCATAGATCGAATGATGTGATCACTGAACAATTATGGAATAAGAAGAATTATGGAATAAGAAGAATTAGATGAAGCAAGAAGAAAAAGAAAAAGATTAAAGAGGAAAAGGAAATAGAAGATATCTATCAAAGAAAAAGCAAAATAGAAGATATCTATCAAAGAAAAAGCAAAGATGATTAAGAAGAAAAAAAATAAAAAAAATTAGGCCTACGTAGGCCTAATATCCTCTTTCTTTTTCTTCTTTATCATCTTTGCTTTTTCTTTGATGGATCTCTTCTATTTCCTTTTTCCTCTTTAATCTTTTTTTTTCTTGCTTCATCTAATTCTTCTTATTCCTAAGTGCCTCTGACGAAGAAATGATGTACTAGTTCAGTAACATTTATCTCGGATCTCCTGGGTGGGAGCCATGGCCTCCCTTTGGTGAATTATATTACTTGTATATTAACAACCATCTGGGAGTGAGTGAGATTTATCCTTCTTAATGGAGCCGAGGTAAGCCAGGGAAGCCTGAGGCCTTCTGAAAATTATTTTTGGATATAACTTCATGTTCACTATATATATATATATATATATATATATATATATATATATATATATATATATATATATATATATATATATATATATATATATGTTGTTCCGGTATTACGTCACGAACTCCCTTTTCAACCAAGGGCTAGGACGGTTGCCTTCTTGCGAAGGATTTGTTTTGGCAAAGGTAATCGTTACCCTGAGTGCATGCACTTGCTAACCTTAGACCGTGACAGGGCGCGAACCCTCGACCTGACGCCTCAGAGTCGCGGACGCTACCGTTTGAGCCACGGTGACATATATATATATAT
>JAXCGZ010007770.1:20000-45000 GCA_037179515.1 Halocaridina rubra
GTTCGATCCCACCGAGGTCGTCAGGAATGGTATCCAGGCATATTCTCCCTTCTCCAACCTGTCTGTGTCCACCCCTATTTACATGGGGGATAATTGTAGCATAAAAAAACAGTAACAAAGCAAAACAAAATCTGTGTTTGTTAGACTTGGCTAAAAAGGGATAATGGTTGGAGATGTGTCAATCCCTTCCTCCTCAAATTTTTATTTATTCTTTTGTGTGAGGAGGAGGAGGAGGGGAGCATTAAACCAGCTGCTAGAGGAGGCGAGCATGGCAGGGTTTGTTGATACCTTGCTACCTTATGTCTTTTGCTGCAGTTGTGAGGAATCTCCTGTTGATTTTTTTTTTATAGAGGTTTTGCGTTGCAAAGGTTTCAATGTACACAGATAATTTATTGTTGTTATTGTTGTTATTATATTGTTATTGTTGCTGTTATTATATTATTATTATTATCATTATTAATATTATAATAATAATAATAATAATAATAATTATTATTATTATTATTATTTTTATTATTATTATTATTATTATTATTATTATTATTATTATTATTATTATTATTATTATTATTGAGCCTTTTTTATATTTTACTTTTTGCAGTTTCGTATATTTAGTAAGATATGATGGATGGATTATCTCATATAAATGAAAATTTATTGATTTTTCTAATTTTTAGAATCAGCAACTTGATATAAGAGTGTAGCATTGCACACAGCATATCTCTTGGAAACAGATAAGGAAATTTAGCAATAAAACACACACACACACACACACACACACACACACACACACACACACACACACACACACACACACACACACACACACACACACACACACACACACACACACAGCACACACACACACACACACACAAACCGAGGAAGAGGAAGGACTTATTCTCTCAATCAGTTGCTTGACTAGGAATGAAACTATAACTTCTTTTTTTTTTTTAATCTTTGAAGTGCTTCGCGAGGGAGAGAAATTAATGTTAATAAAAAAAAAAGATTTGCAACCTCTCATTCTTGATATATGGTAGCTTTCATTTACTTCAGTTGCATTTCACTCTCTCTCTCTCTCTCTCTCTCTCTCTCTCTCTCTCTCTCTCTCTGCTCTCTCTCTCTCTCTCTCTCTCTCTCTCTCTCTCTCTCTCTCTCTCTCTCTCTCTCTCTCTCTCTCTCTCTCTCTCTCTCTCTCTCTCTCTCTCTCTCTCTCTCTCTCTCTCTCTCCTTTTCAACTTTGCAGGAGTGCTGGAATACCGAGTGATTTAACTGTTTGACATACACGCTTGAATCAGATATGAAAACTCCCCGAAAGGTGGCTTTTGCTTTGACTCGTACATCTTCATATCGCCAGACCCACATTGGAATGACAAGGAGAGGATAATGGTGTGGGTTGCGTGGATGTCTCTTCAAAGTCAGCAGATTCAGAGTGTACCAGGTAGTATTTATGAGTCAATGCGGGATCATTATTTTTTCTGAAACTCGTGCAAAAAAAAAAAAATATATATCTATCTTGTCAGGGGAAATTGTCTCCAAAGTTCTTCATTAAAAAGCCCATAAAGTAGTAATATTAGGCAACAGAAATTTAGTATGAGGCAGAAAAGGTAGTAACTTAAGCCAGAATCCATTGAATTGTCTAAATTTTTCTCCAGAGTTTGGCTTGGGATTATTGCGTAAATTAAAGGGTGGGTGGGCCAAACAAGCATCTTCATCACCGGAGAACCACAATTACTAGTCAGTTATGCTTGTTTATCGGCAACTTTTCTCATTTTCAAATGGGATCGCTGTTTTTCACTAGTTTTTCTGGCAACGAGAGCTTGTTTTGGATTTTAAATTTGACTCGCGGATGACCATTTTGACACCAGCCCTCTTCCTTGTTCCGGGTTTGTGATCGGCGCCGAGTTGAAGTGGCTTGATCCCCAGTCGCTTTTTTGTAGATTACCTTTCAGCCTTGGACTGAATCTCTTAATATTGAATATAATATCATAAGTTCTATTACTTTGACCTTTTTTCTGTCTGTCGTTTTCTGTGTGTGATATTACCATATCTCTGTCTTGTCCTTAACCTTTTTCTTTCCCTTCGTCTCGTGCCCGGGCCTTTATTGATGAGGGTACTTTTTGTCTGTCCCGGTGTCACACTCATAAACAAAAGAAAAACCTTGTAGAGATGAACAGATTAATAAACAGATTCTTTAAAATGACATAGGCTAGCCCCATCAAACACTATGTATAGTTTCATAACCCCCAGACAAACACCTTGCAAGCGACAGCAATAAAAAGAAGAAAACACCCTCGTAAACATTAACTATAAAGAAAATAATATATCTCATAAAATTAATAAGCAATAGAAAGCAAAATATTGGTCATATATTATTTTCGCAATTGTTATATTCCCAAAGATGTGTTCCAGCATATGTTTTCTAACTGAAATATTCTTCATACAGAATACATTTATTCCCTTTCTAGCAGTCATTTTAGTTGATTAACTGCAGCTACCAAGAAAAAATTTACTAACAAAGGAAACATTTAATACAATTTCTCTCTCTCTCTCTCTCTCTCTCTCTCTCGTCTCTCTCTCATCTCTCTCTCTCTCTCCTCTCTCTCCTCTCTCTCTCTCTCTCTCTCTCTCTCTCTCTCTCTCTCTCTCTCTCCTCTCTCTCTCTCTCTCTCTCTCTCTCTCTCTCTCTCTCTCTCTCTCTCTCTCTCTCTCTCTCTCTCTCTCTCTCTCTCTCTCCTATATATATATATATATATATATATAATATATATATATATATATATATATATATGTGGTTCGATATTTGATGTCTTTTTCTTATTTTAGATAAAATGTAACTCCCCCTCTGACTCACTAGATTAAAATTACGGAATACACACACACACACACACACACCACACACACACACACACACACACACACACACACACACACACACACCACACACACACACACACACACACACGCACGCACACACACACACACACACACACACACACACACACACACACACACACACACACACACACACACACACACACACACACACACACACACAGATGATGCAAAGATTGTGAAGAAAGTAAAAAACGAGAACAATGGTAGAGAACTTCAGGAGGATCTAAATAATCTGCATGAGTGGTCAGAAAAGTGGCTAATGAAATTCAATACTTCAAAATGTAAGGTAATGAGAATGGGTACAAGTGCAAGAAGGCCCAAGCTTGACTACTCGGTGGCTGGAGTACAACTTCAAGAGACAGAAAATGAGAGAGATCTAGGAGTAAACATACTGGCAGATTTGTCTCCAGAAATACATATAAATGGCATAGTAAGGGCAGCATATGCATTCTTATCAAATGTAAGGGTAGCCTTCAGGCACATGGACAAGGAAATGTTCAGAAATATTTATGTAACCTATGTGAGGCCAAAACTCGAATATGCAGCCCCCTTTTGGAATCCGCACTTGAAAAAGCACATAGCTAAGCTTGAAAAAGTTCAGAGACATGCCACGAAACTGGTGCCAGAAATACGCAATCTCAGTTATGATGAGAGGCTGAGGGAATTAGACTTACCATCACTCGAAGCTAGAAGAGTGAGGGGGGATATGGTGACAGTCTTTAAATTCCTTCATGGTTATGATAGAGTGGATAGGGATCGATATTTTGATATGGCTGGCTCTAGAACTATAGGTCATAGTTTGAAGCTTCGTAAGAAAACTTCTTTGCAGGATGTAAGGAAATACTTTTTCAGTGTAAGAGTAGTTGATAATTGGAATTGGCTAAGCGAGGAGGTAGTTAATGCTATCTCAATCCATAGTTTTAAGGACAGGTATAAGTATGACTAAGTATAAAATGGAACCGATGAGGAGACTGGAAGATACGAGCTTTGGGCTCTTTCCCGTAAACACAATTTGGTAATCACAATTAGGTAATCACACACACACACACACACACACACACACACACACACACACACACACACACACACACACACACACACACACACACACACACACACACACACATATATATATATATATATATATATATATATATATATATATATATATATATATATATATATATATATATATATATATATATATAATTTAATTGTTTTTAATGAAGCTTATAGTTTTTAGAAATATAGACCAGTTTTAAGGTTTCTATCAAAAGTATTTTAGTAAGAGATGCTTAATTCCTTTATGAATCACCCACGTAATAGTATAAAATAAAAGTAATTACCTTGTAAAGTTCAATAATGAAGGAAAAAAAAAAAAAAAAAAAAAAAATATATATATATATATATATATATATATATATATATATATATATATATATATATATATATATATATATATATATATATATATATATATATATATATATATGTATCCAAATAAGCACATTACATATGTGAAAACATGAATCATTATTTACCCCGACCGGGACTCGAACCTAGGACTTATAATTACTAAGTCAAGGCGCTACCAACTACACACCACAGAAGGTTAAAAGGAATCCAACCTTATAGCTTATATCTGCTATACTTAGGAATGAACGCATTCTATCTGAATGCCACTATGTTCATATTAGCGCCTTGACTTAGTAATTATAAGTCCTAGGTTCGAGTCCCGGTCGGGGTAAATAATTATATATATACACACACACACACACACATATATATATATATATATATATATATATATATATATAATATATATATATATATATATATATATATATATATGATCTTTTTGATAAAGTATAGCGTTACTAGAATTTTGTTTCAGTATCTTTATAGAAAGAAATTCCTCCTTGAACACCCACGTAGAGTTATATAATTTTAGCAAATACCTCCAAAAATAAAATAAAAATACTATGGAAACTTTTGTCAAGGTATTTCATGAAATATATTTTGTGAAATATTCTTAACTGGAGATGGAATGCAATTTCCTTATGGGATCCCACGTACAATTACACAACTTTATCAATTATATTTAATAATGAATAACTATATATAATATGTGAAAGTATCAACACTACTATTAATGAAGTATTTAATTTCTATGAATATGGGTCAGTATTTGATATCTTTTCTATAAAAATGCTTTTCATTACCCATGAAAATATAAACTTTTTTTTTTAGCAAATGACATATAACAATGAGTAATCCGAAAAAATCAATTGCAAAAGTCATTATTTAACAAAGTATTGCCATTCCAAAAATAGGTTTACTTAAGTGATAAAAGAAAATTCCTCTCTTGAACCCTCGAGCAATATTTATCAAATACTGTTGTAATATAAAGTATAATCCCTTAATAGATAATAACAAATATATGATCAAAATTTATTAATAAATATTAATTTATTTCTCAGTATATGATGTCTCTTTCATAAAACATTCTTGGCCAGAGGTAGAATGCAATTCCACTCGTGAGCTTTGAGTTAAGTTACAGGGACTCTTTGATCCTTGCGAGATGCGTTTCAATTTAGACGACTTTCCTCATCCTTTCATGTTCAACTGGCTGAGGAAATGGTCCTGGAAGGAAGGGTAGAGAGAGAGTGGGACGCCATTAATATTTTTATTCAGGGAGAAACCATAACGGATTTTACACCTAACCGACATGCGATTTTTCGTTAATGCTAAGAGAGATGTGATTAATATTTTTTTTTTCTAAAGAGATATTTATTAATTTTTTCACTATGAGAGATGAAATTGATATTTTTATTCATTTAGATATTACTTTAGGAGAAATAGAGGATGTTAATGTTGAAAGAGAGAGAGAGAGAGAGAGAGAGGAGAGAGAGAGAGAGAGAGAGAGAGAGAGAGAGAGAGAGAGAGAGAGAGAGAGAGAGAGAGAGAGAGAGAGAGAGATAGAGAGAGAGAGAGAGAGAGAGCCATTAATATACTTGTTCAAGGAGAAATAATGTGTTTTATACTAGCCGAGATGTATATTTTTCTTCAAGAATAAAGATGTGATAATATTTTTTAGGATACGTGTGTGTGTGTGTTTGTGTGTGTGTGTATATATACACACACACATACACACACATATATATATGTATATTATATAATATATATATATATATATATATATATATATATATATATATATATATATATATATATATATATATATATATATATATATATATATTATATAATATATATATATATATATATATATATATATATATATATATATATATATATATATATATATATATACTATATTTTTTTTTGTCAGTGTTGAGAATAATATTTACTCTAGGGGCTGTTAATATATATTGTTTTTTATTAGCAATGCGATTTTGTAGTTTTATTCATGTGGATATATAGTTGATTTTTGTTATTAGAGTTGCGATGAATGCTTTTATTCATTTGGATATTATATAATTTTTTAATGTTAGAATTGCGGTTAATGATTTTATTCATTGAGATTTTATATTTATTTGTAAAAACTGAAATGCGATTGATATTTTTATTCATTTAGGTATATAATTATTTTTTTAAGAAGAAATTTCATTAAGTGTTTTTATTTATAGAGATTTATTGTAATATTCTATGCAAGTTAGGATCATGTTGAGTGTTATCATTGTTATTTTGTATATGTGATTTACTATTGGAGATGTGATTATTATTCTTTTTTTCATTTAGATATTTTGATGACTTTATGTACTAAGATATGAATAATATATAATTGGACATAAATATGAATCAATATAAATAAGTATAAGTAAATAATGTATAAATAAATTAATATTCAATTACTCATAAAGATGCGACTATTTTTGTTATTGAGCTATTTGGATATAAGATATAAATAATGTATAAATGAATGTAAAAATTGATACATATGAAGAAGTAAAATATCTAATATTTTTTTTTCATATATTTCTTTACGAAGATATGAATAATAGTTTTATGCTTGGCGTTTGCATACAATGTATATGTTTATATTCCCCTTTTAGAAGGAAAATTAGATTCGTTGAAATGTTGTTTAACTTTTCCTTGACAGGAGATTAGCTTGTAAGAATGGATTTTTTTTTTAATGTAGTTTATTTCTGAATACATGAAAACGTTTTCCTTATATAGGGATTATATTTAATTATCTGTTATCATTTATTCATTACTTTTTATATAATTATTTATTTATAATTTATCTGTTCCTTATTTTTATTATCTATTTTATTTGTTTGTCATTCTTTTATTTATTTATTTATTTATTTAATTATTATTTATAATTTATTAATTCCTTATATTTTATTATTTATTTTATTTATTTATGTAATTTTTATTTATTTATTTGTTTATTTTGTATTTATTTTATTTTTCTATTTATTTTATTATTATTTGAAACCTGTAGGATGAGCATTTTGCTTTTATTAAAAACCAAGTACAAAAAGGATACCGTTCCACAATTGTCTTCCGTATACAACTAATGATATACTCATCTGAGTTGACAGGGCTTGAACAGAGCATAATGGATGCTACTTCCCTCACCTTTTAAAATCTTACTGGCTCTGACGAAGACACCAATGTAATGTCCACTTAGGGAGTCGGACTCAGGTATTCCTAGGTGAGAGCCAGGCGCTTTAGTTAGTGGGCTGTGAAAGGATTTTCATTTTATGAGTGAGAAGTCGGGATAGGCTAGAAAATTGCCCTCATCAGACCCGGGTATCAAGAAAGGATTGACACGAAGACAACTTGAAAGCTAAAGGTCAAGGCAAAACTTAGAGAATGATAAGCAAAAGGAAAAGGACAAGCAGAAATAACTATGAAGTAATGAAGACCTAGAGCTCTGACAGTATTAGGCCCTGAAATGACGATGGATCCGCTTTTTGAAGGAAGATAGGTCATAAATTAGAAAAGACAAAAGGAGGAAGAGGGTTCCAGTCTGGAGGTGGATGGAAAGAAGTAGTCACTGCAGCGACCAACCCATACAGTACCTGTTAGACGAGGCCACTTGTCTAGTATTGCGTGGCCTCGGCAGTGGGGGAGGGATGCAACTCGCCAACTCATCAGAGCAGCGATGGAAGTAGTAGTGATAGAAAATAGACAGAGGTGATACCTTTAAGTGAAGAGAAAGAGAATCCAGATCGGAAGTAAGAGAAGGGTCAATGATGAGTCTGATCGCTTTAAATTCTACCGTATCAAGGAGATAAGTATAAGAAGAAGCACCCAAGATATGCGAGCTCTTTTGTAAGTAGGGACGGATAAGACCTTTATATGTTTTAGGTAACTGTAAGATGAAAAGTAATAACGAAAACGAAATAGAACTCCCAATAATTTAGATGCAGATTTAGAAATTTGGGTTATGTGATGCCTCCAAGACATATTAAAGAATATCTGGATTCCTCGTATGTTCATAGAATTTAAAGGTTATATTTCGTTAGTTTTGGAGACAATTGAGCTAATGATAAGAGAAGATAAAGAGATTCTAATAAACTATATCATGGAGGCATTAAATTTAACTAAATTTTGGGTGCTCCACTCAGATACCCTCTGTAAAATGGAATTGATAGTTGAAGAAAGAATGATACGAGACTGATGAAGAGTAGTAGATGAAAAAAAATGAAGAGAAGGCAGAAGAAAAATGAAGGTTAGAATCGTCGGCAATTGGATGGAGAAGAGAGTAGGATGGGGGACTGGAACAGATCGTTGATGAAGAGAAGGGAAAGAGTAGGTGAAGGAACAGAGCCCTGTGTAACACCACTGATATCTTGGGATGACTTACATGTTGCTTTGTCTTCAACAACAGACATAAAACGGTCAAAGAGTGATACTGGAAATCAGAGAACAGAGAGAAGGGGTAAAGTCATAAGCAGTAACCTTGACCAACAGAACCTTTGCCACGCTCTGTCAAAAACTTAGATATCTCAAGTGAGTTATAGTCAAGTTATTTCAAGAAGTGAGAATTGAACAAAGGTTCGAATACTTTAGTGATAGCAGAGGTTAGGGCAATAGATCGGTAGTTGGAAGGAACAGAATGGTCACCCTTCTTAGGAAAAGGCTGAACTGCAGCATGCTTCCATAAAGAAGGTAGATACTGGTTGAGAGAATGAGGCACAAAAGACAGCAAAGCACGGATGCCAGTTCTTCTGTAAACTCCTTAAGGACGCTTGAGATTCATCATTGGGTCTGGATGCCTTTTTCTTTTTTTGAGAGCGAAGAACCTTACGAGCTTTTCGTGAAAAAAAAAATAAAAATAGAGGAGGCCATAAGGTTAGAGAGAGGCAACGTACGAGGGACAAGGTGCTGGAATTGCTTATGGAAAATTTGGCAGAAAAATTAGAGCCAAAGAGAGTGGCTTTGTCAGTGGGAGAGGAAGCTAGAACCATCATGATATGTGAAAGGGGGAGATCTTGAGTCATGAGAGATTTTTGGAGAGATTTTTGGCTAAGGACCAGAATACTTATTAGTGGGAGAGGAGTTAAGGCCATTATTTCAGTTTAGACCTTCGAATCTGAGCAGTACAGCAATTCCTAGCTGCATTAAAAACAGAGTGAAATTAATCATAAGGAGAGGTTTGGTTCGACTGGCATGCCCAATCCCTTGCCAGAATAGCCATGAAACTAGTACAGTCAAACTAAGGAGTAGGGGGAGAAATTTTTTTTATAGAGGAGGGATGGACACCTCCATTCCCGAGGTTATGATCTTAGTATATTTTAGGATTACTTGGTCCTGTTTGCGGGTCCAAAAGCAGTATTAACCCAATGGGAATTAATGAAGAAAGTTATACAAATCATCATGTTTGGTACGCTCAAAGTGTCAAAGACAGCACTGAGTAGGAGAAATTGATGAAAGGGAGCGAATTTGGAAGAGAATGAGATTAAAGAGTGATCAGAGTTACTAAGAGGAGAAAGTACAGAATATGAATAGTATGTAGAATTAGCAATAAATCATAGGTCAAAAGTGTTAGCTGCATGGTTGTGTCAGTTGGGAACAAGTGTAGGATATTTTATAAGCTGCTCCAGATCGTAAGCGACAGATAAAGCAAGGGTTCACTTCCCCCCACATCAGCGAGAGAAGAATGAAGCCACTCACTATGGTGTACATAGAAGTCTTCAGTGAAGAGAAATTCAACATGTGGGTGAGTAGATAGCAAGGAATCATGACAAGAGGGTAGATATTTAAAGAAGGACACGTTGTCAGTGGAGTTAGGAGAGAGTAACAGAAGCAAAAAAAATATAGTGGCAGTCGAGAGATAGATCTTCAGCCAGAGAACATCATACTTAGGAGATTCAAGGTCCATGAGCCTTGCAATAGGAGTGTTAGTTTTACAGTAGGCACAGACCCCATCTTTGGAGAGGAAATGAGAATATAGGGTAGAGTGAGGGATCTGAAATGGGACAGGGGAGGCACGGCTAGACAGCTCCATTTCAGATAGAAGAAGGAGGTTAGGGAGGGATGCACCCAAGCACTGTTCTTTATACGAAAGATCAGCATGCAGACCAAGTGTCGTGCCCAGACCTGATGAGGGCTGTATTATTTTATAATTTTTTGTCCAGTTCGGGTGTCACAATCATAAAAAAAAGTGTACAGTGAAAGATGCAGATCTATTAAGAGGTGCAAGGTTATGGGCAGAAACATTACTGCACGCCAATCAACAAGATCCCAGAGATTCTCAGCACCCCTCTGTGCCAGGTACTGGGGTTCAAGAGCTGTGAACCTTCGATTATTATAGTGGATGAGAAACAAGAAAGAAAAGAGAAAGACACATGGGAGTGTTGTGACTTGTCAAATGTAATACGATAATAAGAGATGTGTAACTAATACACTAGAATACCCGGTGTAGATGTAGGCAAGGGAAAGTACCGTGACTGAAGGTAGACTTAACCTGGAGCTGCCTGGGCCAATCCTTGTTAAGTCGAAAGTTCCCTCAGTTGTAGTACTGCAACGGGCGGCTGATGCTTAATATCGAATGTGCCAATGTAACTAACGTATTCACCATAAGAAAATCGTCGTGGAAGTAAAACTTTCATAAATATGTACATTTATGTACAAGTATTCCCTGAATGTTGTAGGAGTCGACTAAAGGGATAGGAGAGGAACTGGCTCACACCCCCCTCTGCCCTGATTTTTTGTCTTTCTTCAGAAGTGTTAATAGTAGGGGCTGATAATGAACAAAATATTAGCAAGAGATGAAGGGTTGCTACCTGCCCCCTCCTTTTTTTAAATTTATTTGTGGCCACATAACTGGCTTTTAGCGAATATGGTGATATGTTTAGAATAAAATTAAACGAAATCTTCCCACTACTTCTTCGTGTTTCCCTACATTGTTTAATATAAAAATAATCAATATGTCGCAATAGGTGACGTACTCGTATTGTTTTTTTTATTAATTATTTTTTTCTTTTTTTGCCTACACTTTCAGTCTGTTATTTACTTACGCATTTTTTGCTTGTTTATAGTATAGACTTATGTGTCATTTTAGACGAAATTGTGTTTGATGTTTCATTTTTCCTTGACTGTATTGTTTACAGTTGAAACATTGTAAGTTTTATTTTAACGGTAGACATGTTTGGAGTACAATGGTAAGTTTGATTTTAATCTGCAGCCTTTTAAAGTTTGACAGGAACACAAGTACAGACACGCGTGCATACACGTATACTCACACATACACACATCTATGATATATAAGTTTAAGTACAATGGTGGTTTTAACGTGGGTATTTATTGAAACATGGGGCAAATTTACTGTTTAGTATCCGTTTTATTAATGCTCTTTTTCATATTATCTCTCTCTCTCTCTCTCTCTCTCTCTCTCTCTCTCTCTCTCTCTCTCTCTCTCTCTCTCTCTCTCTCTCTCTCTCTCTCTCTCTCTCTCTCTCTCTCTCTCTCTCTCTGTGTGTATATATATATATATATATATATATATATATATATATATGTGTGTGTGTGTGTGTGTGTGTGTGTGTGTGTGTGTGTGTGTGTGTGTGTGTGTGTGTGTGTGATTACCTAATTGTGATTACCTAATTGTGTTTACGGGAAAGAGCCCAAAGCTCGTATCTTCCCGTCTCCTGATCGGTTCCATTTTTAGACTTAGTGATACTTATCGTACCTGTCCTTAAAACTATGGATTGAGATAGCATTAACTACCTCCTCGCTTAGCCAATTCCAATTATCAACTACTCTTAAACTGAAAAAGTATTTCCTTACATCCTGCAAACAAGTTTTCTTACGAAGCTTCAAACTATGACCTCTAGTTCTAGAGCCAGCCATATCGAAATATCGATCCCTATCCACTCTTTCATAACCATGAAGGAATTTAAAGACTGTCACCATATCCCCCCTCACTCTTCTAGCTTCGAGTGATGGCAAGTCTAATTCCCTCAGCCTCTCATCATAACCGAGATTGCGTATTTCTGGCACCAGTTTCGTGGCATGTCTTTGAACTTTTTCAAGCTTAGCTATGTGCTTTTTCAAGTGCGGATTCCAAAAGGGGGCTGCATATTCGAGTTTTGGCCTCACATAGGTTACATAAATATTTATGAACATTTCCTTGTCCATGTGCCTGAAGGCTACCCTTACATTTGATAAGAATGCATATGCTGCCCTTACTACGCCATTTATATGTATTTCTGGAGACAAATCTGCCAGTATGTTTACTCCTAGATCTCTCTCATTTTCTGTCTCTTGAAGTTGTACTCCAGCCACCGAGTAGTCAAGCTTGGGCCTTCTTGCACTTGTACCCATTCTCATTACCTTACATTTTGAGGTATTGAATTTCATTAGCCACTTTTCTGACCACTCATGCAGATTATTTAGATCCTCCTGAAGTTCTCTACCATTGTTCTCGTTTTTTACTTTCTTCACAATCTTTGCATCATCTGCAAACATATTCATGAATGAGTTTACAGACTCTGGTAGGTCATTTACATATACAAGGAACAAAAGTGGCCCTAAAACTGAACCCTGTGGAACTCCACTACTAACTCTTCTCCATTCAGACACTGAGTGTCTTACTCTAACCCTCTGTTCCCTTCCTTCTAAGTAAGTTTTTATCCATTCCAAGACATTTCCACCTATTCTAGCCATTGATTGCAGCTTCCTAATAAGTCTCCCATGTGGAACAGTGTCAAACGCTTTCTGGAAGTCTAGGAATATGCAATCTGCCCAGCCCTCTCTTTCCTGTAAAATTTGGCTTACCTCATCATAAAATTCTAATAAGTTTGTTACTGTTGATCTTCCTTCTCTGAAGCCATGTTGCCTCACTGACAAAAAGTTGAAGGATTCCAAGTTTCCTTAGTAGTTTCTCCATAAGTTTGCAAACTATGCTGGTCAAGGAAACTGGTCTATAGTTCAGAGCCGTATCCCTCCTTCCCTTTTTGAAGATAGGTATCACATTTGCTTGTTTCCAGCATTTTGGAATCTCCCCCGACTCCAGTGACTCCTTAAATATGATACTTAGTGCCACTGATATTGTGTTTGCGCATTTTTTAAGCACATGAGGGGATATGTCATCAGGACCTGTAGCTTTATGAACATCTAAATCCATCAGCGCTTTGCATACCTCTGTGGCTGTAAGAATGATGTTCTCTAATACCGGCCCTTGAGCTTCTATCACTGCAATCTGAGGGGGTGGGGTATTTTCTACTGTAAATACTGACTGAAACTCCTTGTTCAATTCATTGCAGATCTCTTCGTCCGTCTCAGTGATGCTTCCATCCGCTCTCTTTAGCCTTAAAACCTGTTCTTTTACCTTCAGTTTTCCTCTGATAAAGCTGTGGAAAAGCTTGGGATTTTCTTTAGCCTTCCTGGTGATGTCCCTCTCATAATCTCTCTCTGCCTCTCTCCTTTTACTTAGGTAGTCATTTCTTGCTCTTTTGTAGGTTTGCCAGGCATTTATGTTTTTTCTCCTCCTATACCTTTTCCAGCATTTGTCTCTCCACTCCTTAGCTCTTTTACACCCATTATCGAACCATTTCTCTCTGGCATGAATTACACCTACTTTGGTGACAGGTATGCAGCAATCTACTATCTTCCCATATTTCTCACAAAAGATGTCATACATTTCTTGTACAGATTTGTTGTAAAATAAGGTTCTCCAGTCAATAACTGCAAAAAGCTCATTCATTTTGATGTAATCTCCTTTCGGATAGTTCCTCCTCATGTCCTCAGTGCCTCTACTCTCAGGAAGAATGTCTTCAATGATATACTCCATCAACAACACACAGTGGTTATTCTTTCCAATTGGTGGTTCATACTCAATATTTTCAATATCCAACACATTATCTGTGAACACTAGATCAAGTAGTGATGGCTCATCCCCACCCCTGGCTCTTGTTGGTTCCATTACATGTTGGTGTAGGAAATTCCCTTGTACGCAATCTAGGAATCTTGCCCCAAATGAGTCCTCACCACTGTGTGGGTTAAGATTTATCCAATCTATCTCTTTATGATTAAAGTCTCCCATAATCAAAATCCTACATTTTTTCTCCCGTGCCATGTTAACAACTGAGTTTATGACTTCAATAGTACCTATATGACTTTCCTCATAAATTTCAAGCCTATTTTGGTTCCTTGGTGGGTTGTATACAACAGTTATTTTAATGCTCTCTGACCCAGTATTTATGCGAGCAACAAGAAATTCCCTGAACTCACTTTCTATAGCCAAGTTTATTTCTTCAACTTGAATCCTCTCACTTATGAGCAGTGCTATCCCTCCACCAGTCCTCTCAGATCTTTCGACCCTTAGTATTCTGAAGCCCTTAGGAAAAACTGTGACACTGTTTATGTCCTCACTCAACTTAGTCTCTGTAATTGCTACTATATCTGCCTTACTGTTGTGAATCCTATCTTTTAATTCTACTGCCTTACCAGCTAATCCATCAGCATTTGTGTATAACAATCTTAATGATGTGTGTGTGTGTGTGTGTGTGTGTGTGTGTGTGTGTGTGTGTGTGTGTGTGTGTGTGTGTCACTCATGCACATACACGCACACAAACACTTGCAAGCATGAAACTTGCATTTACATATAAGCACACAAACACACTTATGCATCCATACCGATAAACACAATGTCGCAGACAGACAAAAGCACATTCCTTTCTTAATTAAGAAAAAAATTGAAAAGAAATTCGGATTGCAAAACGGCTGAAATATGTATGTATGTATGTATATATTAACATGTATGTACGTCTGTGTGTATCTATGTTTTTTGCAGTATGTGTGTGCATGTAGAATATATATATATATATATATATATATATATATATATATATATATATATATATATATATATATATATATATATATATATATATATATATATATATATATATATATATATATATATATATATATATATATATATATATATATATATATATATATATATATAATCAAATAACACATTAACATATGTGAAAACATGAATCATATTTTACCCCTGACCGGGACTCGAACCTAAGACGTATGCTATGCCAAGGTGGGGTCAACAATATCACTGAAGGTCTAAAGGAGAAGCAAACCTTTCATCCTAACACCTATACTAGGAATGAACGTATTATATTTGAATATCTTTTTAATCATATTACAATTTCTCCTAACCTCACTCGTGGCTTCGTTTTTCGCATTTAATTCAAATCCGAGCTATATATGCATTAATACTAATAAAATGAACACATTTACATATGTGAAAACATGAATCACATTTTACCCCTGACCGGGACTTAAACCTTAGACTTATAATTACTATGCCAATACACTATCAACTACACCACTGAAGGTCTAAAGGAGAAACAAACCTTACTGCTTAACGGCTACACTAGGAGTGAACGCATTCTATCTGAATGCTTCTTTGTTCATATTACAGCTTCTCCTAACAGAGACACGAGTGAGGCAGGAAAAGCTGTAAGATGAACAAAAAGGCATTCAGATATAGACCTTCAGTGGTGTAGTTGATAGCGCCTTGGCATTGTAATTGTATGTCTTAGATTCGAGTTCCAGTAAGGGGTATAACATGATTTATATATATATATATATATATATATATATATATATATATATATATATATATATATATATATATATATATATATATACACACACACACACACACACATACATATATATATATATATATATATATATATATATATATATATATATATATATATATATATATATATATACACACACACACACACACACGTATATATATATATATATATATATATATATATATATATATATATATATATATATATATATATATATATATATATATATATATATATATATATATATATATATATGTCTTTTATGTGGACTTCAATAAATGTATGTTTGTATGTATGTGCGTATGTATATTATCCATTTGTATGTGTATATAAGTACATGTGTATGAATTCGTATATATATGAGTGTATGCATGTAGTTGGCTAATGTAACCAATATGTGTAATGGCATCTCTGTCATTATTCTCTGATATATGTTCATGCAATATCACTTTTTACTGATGTAGGGCAAGATCGGTATTGCTCGGCTTAATAAGTAAATGACATGCTGTAAAGCACCGAAGGACCCTGGGATTAATATTCTCTCTCTCTCTCTCTCTCTCTCTCTCTCTCTCTCTCTCTCTCTCTCTCTCTCTCTCTCTCTCTCTCTCTCTCTCTCTCTCTCTCTCTCTCTCTCTCTCTCTCTCTCTCTCAACAGTTTTTCCCGGATTATCAGTCATAAATTTGGACGTCTATGCTAAGGCAGAATATCTTGTTCTCTCTTAAAAAGTGAATATATATATTTTTTTTAATATTTGTTGCCTTTATATATATATATATATATATATATATATATATATATATATATATATATATATATATATATATATATATATAATGTGTTATATATATTTTTGTATTATTAATATATTGTCTTCGAAACTAACGAAATTTGCCCTCATAATTCTGTCAACATATTAGGAATCCATATAGCCTCCAACTTGTTTTGGAGGAATCACATTATGCAAATTTCTAAATCTTCATCCAAAAAATTGGGGGATTTGTTTCGTTTTCGTCATTACTTTTCCTCTTTACACTTATTAAAGTTTATAAAGATCTTATCCGTCCCTGCTTAGAATACTGCTCACACATCTGGGATACTTCTTCTTCTTATACTTATCTCCTTCATAGGGTTGAATCTAAGGCAGTCAGACTCATTAATGATCCTTCTCTTACTTCTAATTAGAATTCTCCCTCTTCTCCCTAAGATATCTTCCCTTTCTTTTTTCTATCGCTACAACTTCCATCGCTGCCCTGATGAGTTGGCGAGTCGCATCCCTGTCCCGCTGCCGAGGCCGCGTAACACTCACCAAGCGGCCTCATCTCACAGGTACTGTGTGAAGATTTGTAGCTCACAGATTGGTCGGTGCAGCGACTTCTTCTTCCCATCTACCTCCAGACTCTGGAAATCTCTTCCTCCTTCTGTCTTTCCTAATTCTTATGACCTAACATCCTTCAAAAAAGCAGATCTATTGTCATCTCAGAACCTAGTCCTCCATAACTCTGGGTCCTCTGTACTGACTGTTTTTTGTGTCTGTCGTTTTCCTTTGTGCGACATTACCTCATCTCTTCCTTGTCCTTAACCTTTTTCTTTTCCTTTGTCTTGGTACTTTATCGTGCCCGGGCCTTTAATTTGATAGCAGTTTTTGCCTGTCCCGGTGTGACACTTATAAATATATATATATATATATATATATATATATATATATATATATATATATATATATATATATATATATATATATATATATATATATATATATATATATGTATATGTATATATATATATATATATATATATATATATATATATATATATATATATATATATATATATATATATATTATTTATACATGTATATTTTAATATAAATATTTTTATTTTTAATATAACTTATATATCTGTTATATTGTTGATATATATATATATATATATAGAATTGCTTCATAAGTAAATATTAACATTAATGTGCTAATTTGTGCAATATTTGTGATTTTTGCATATGCAATAACTGATTTTTATAACTTTGTTTTTATGTATATCTACTAATGGATATGTACAATCCACTTTGGTTTGCTGAGCTGGAATGTAGATCTTTGATAGTGAAATGAGAAAATGTAACCGTATTGTTGTAGGAAGTAATTCTTATATTCTCGAAGACTGCTGTATCCATCAGCATATTGTTGCAATCCTCTGATGATGAAAGCAGTGAACTTGAAAGCTCAAGAGTTTTATGACTTTTTGTCATTTATTGTATCAGCCTTTAACTTCATCCTCAATATGGTGCTCTTTGCAGTCATGCTGATCATAGAAAGATACTCTTTTGATGGTGGTGGAAATGATCACAGAATTAATTGAATGCAGGTTAATTGATGGAAAATTTGTGTATATTCTCTGTTTTAAATGGAAATCTACAAATGATAGAATCTTTAGTACATATTCAGCTCTTTATTTAAAGGCCCGATTTCTTAAACAGTGTAAACCTAGGATACCATATTGTTAGTTAGCTAGACACACACAAATGGATTTCATAAACGCATCTGACGTAGTTTTGTGTATGGCTAGGATCCCCCCATGGGGGGATCCTAGCCATACACAGAACCGCGTCAGATGCGTTTATGAAATCCATTCGTGTGTGTCTAGCTAACTAACAGTACGGTATCCTAGGTTTACACTGTTCAAGAAATAGGGCCAAAGTTAAGCTTTTTGCTTTAAGATTGCGGATCAGCCCTGTTTGCATAACGTATTATGCAATATGAAAGATAACGCAATACTCGTATATGCATTTCGAATGATAAAATAGATTAGATTATATATTCTACATTTTCTTTGAAATTCTATATGAATGAAAGGGAAGTACCTCCTCAGTAATGAAAAATGGGACAGCAGGGTGTAGGGGGCTACCACAACATGATACGATTGGGGTAAAGCTGTCTTGTTTATCGGTAGAGCTCTATCCACTTACTCTGTGGATGACCCTTTCATTGCGGTGCGGGGGAATTGTTGTAACCCTCTACATCTGAGGTAAGATAAGAGAGAATGGATTGAATTGACTCTCTGGAGATTGGGTGTGTGCTTTGACTTTGCCATTCATATAAGGAGATTAAAGGAGGGACGAAGGAAGAAATGGTGTGAATTGGTTTGCTAGTGAATGGGTGAATGCGATGACTCGGACCCCTCCCCCTTAAAAGGGGGATTACGGCTATTGTATATGTATACCTGAGAGAGAGAGGGAGAGCTTGTGTGTACTGAAGCTCTTCTGAAGAGGATCAAAGAACATACGTACCGTATTTCAAAAGGTATTAAAGTCCATTCAATATACTTTGTGTCACACACATGCTGGTCTAAAAGGAGATAATAACATATCGATTTTCTTTGGAGTACCTCCTCCAGAGATATTAATATCCACCACTTGCATTTGCAAATGCTTTTTGTATCACTCAATATTGTCATATAGTTTCCAGATATTAATAACAGCCACTTACTGCTTCTAAAGATTAATAACTGTCACTTTATGGATGTTAGATTTATTTCCAATTCACGTTATCTTATTGTCTCTACCACTTGCAAGTGTCTTTAGTATTACTATAAATCTTGTCATATTGCATAGAAAGATAAATATCACCACTTAAGTGCGTTTTGTATCACTAAATCTTGTCATATTGTATAGGGTGTTTGATAACTGCAACTTCTTAGATGTGTGGCTTTTATTACTACATCTTGATCAGATTAAATAAACAAAATTAATACCCACCACTTCTTTGTAAGTGTGTTTGTATCATAAACTTGTGTTATGTGGCCTCTAGTGATTAACAGCAATGATCACTTTGTAAATGCGTGGTCTTATAAAATCTTCCTATGGTGTTTCAAGGCATTAAGGCTTTCTACTTTTCTCGGTGTGTATTTTGTATTTCAAACCTTATTATTATTATTATCATGGCTGCCACAAGTGTACAACCACCATATATGTGCAATTGTGTGTGTGTGTGTGTATATATATATATATATATATATATATATATATATATATATATATATATATATATATATATATGTATATATATATATATATATATATATATATATATATATATATATATATATATATATATATATATATAAATCAAATAAATGCTGTGTAAGGTGTGTATCCCTTTTAGACCTTCTGTGGTGTAGTTGGTAGCCCCTCGACATGGTAATTATATGTCCTAGGTTCAAGTCCCGGTCGGGGTAAATATTATTCATATATATATATATATATATATATATATATATATATATATATATATATATATATATATATATATATATATATATATACACACACACACACACATATGTATCACCTGCAGAGGATGAGTATGGCTGTTATTGTTATCTAAAATACTGAGATAGATAATCGGAAAAGATTGGAGAGTTTTCTTTTTATTCATTACCTGCAAATTTGCTGATATTTATTTTCAGTATTTTTGCTAATTACTTGTCTGTTAAACATTTCTCGAACTCGTTTTCTTTTCTATATATTATTTTCGTTTTATTATTTTTATTAGATTTTTAAGAAATGGATAAAATGGGAATTGCAGATGTTAAAACATAGAAGAGAGAGAAAAAAAAAACACGAATATATGCGTAAGAGGACCAAAGATTTCTTCCCCTTTCTCGTGTAAATTGTAGTATATTCAGTGGAGTGTCTTGTCCAAAGTCCTCTATTTATTTATTTTCTTTTTTTTTCTTTTCATTTATCCGTTATTTTTTTTTCAGGGGAGAGGGGCAAGAAAGAGGGGGGAGATGGGTAAGGGAGGGGAA
This sequence comes from Halocaridina rubra, assembly GCA_037179515.1. Taxonomy (NCBI): domain Eukaryota; kingdom Metazoa; phylum Arthropoda; class Malacostraca; order Decapoda; family Atyidae; genus Halocaridina; species Halocaridina rubra. Next base: position 40,815 of record JAXCGZ010007770.1, read on the forward strand.
ATGAAAAAGTGAAAGTGAAAGAAGAGGAGCAGGAAACGCAGTGCAAACATGAAAACTTCTTTACCGGCCTCTCAACTTCATTACTCCGAGTCGTGAAAGCAAAACTTGAACTTACTGACAGTAGTTTTGGAAGACTTCGTGTCCTCGATATTTCGTTCTTGCTTCATTACTAGATCTCTCTCTCTCTCTCTCTCTCTCTCTCTCTCTCTCTCTCTCTCTCTCTCTCTCTCTCTCTCATCTAGTGATTAACAGGTCACTCGTATATATTGTTAATATTTTCTAATTAATTGTTTTATGTTCAAAATTCCACAATTATTTATTTAACTTTTAATAGTAAGTCCATTCAATATTACCACTTTATGAGATTTTCCCATTTTTCTCTAATGTAAAAAATGGTTTACTCATCATGATTCCATTTTAGAATGGAAAGTTTTCAGATTTTATTTCATTTTGTTTTCCCCAAATGATGCTATTATTAATACACCAGCGTGAGTGTAAAAGAGTTTCATTCCATAATTTGTATGTCTTTGTGTTTATCATCGCTTTTTTTCCTGGATTATTTTGGTGGATTGTACCAATTTTTGCTGTGACTGCAAACCAGTATCTGTTGCTGCAGAATTATGGTTGCTGCAGCTGAGAACCAGGACTTTGTTTTGCAGCTATTCAAACCAACTTCTGCTTGCTGTAAGGTAGCAAACCGGATTTTGTTTGTTACAGTATAACTTAGTAAGCTTTTGCCATAACTTTAAATGCTTTGATTGTAATCAAAGCTTCTGCAACAAAGTAAATTATATTTATTTCTGAATAATATTCTTGCAGCTAACCATAGCAGCATTACACCGTAGTTTATCTTCTGCAAATATGAATATCAGTATCATTTTTCTTCTTCTTCGTCTACATCTCTTCCCACTTTTATGTGGGGTCGATGTATCTGGCCAGTTTTCTCCATATGTTTCTGGCCCATACCTCATCACCCAACAAACCTTTAGACCTCAGGTCGTCATTGATGCAATCCATCCACCTACGCTTTGGTCTCTCCCTGTATATCCATTTCCATCACCCTCCTCCCTGATCAGATCAGTATTATTTTTATTGCACCTCGGCGGGTCACAGATACTTTTAGCATCCTGATTTGATATTTTCTTTGCTTAATGTTAGGAAGAGCGAAATTCAGCCCCCGGGGAAGAGATCTAATTCATCTCAGTGCCGGTCCCAAGTCAATCAGGAGGGGCATCCGGCCGTAAAGCTTTGAGCCTGTACCCTTGATACTTTCCTAGTGGTTCCTCTGATACAGCAATCCCATATGAACAAGGAGAAAACTACCAATAAATAGTGCGAGCCAATAACGGCTCATATGCCGATGTCACTATAACATTCAGTCTATCTTATCACAGTATAATTGGGTAAAGTATCAAGATGAACGTGGGAAACTAAAAAAAAAAAAAAAAGTTAATATCATCATTTTCTACTCTTTTTTTATTTTCATCTTTCTTGTTGTTGTTGTAGTAAAATTATTTAATCTTCTTCTTCTTCTTCTTCTTCTTCTTCTTCTTCTTCTTCTTCTTCTTCTTCTTCTTCTTCTTCTTCTTCTTTTTTCTTTTTTCTTTTTTCTTTTTTTTTCTTTTTTCTTTTTTCTTTTTGTTTTTCTATTTTTTACATTTATTACTAATAATGATTATGATACCAAGTGATTATTATTATTATTATCATATTTATTATCATATTTATTATTATTATTATTATTATTATTATTATTATTATTATTATTATTATTATTATTATTATTATTATTATTATTGCTGTTGTTTGTTGTTTCTTAAGGAAGCCAAATAGTGTAGTCTGATGATACAGTTCTTGAGTTGCTTCCTGTATTTTTCAGTCAGTCTTATTTTAATGAGAAAGAAAGAAGAGGTATTAGTTTCTCGACCCTACGGATTTCCAATACACGTAGGAGATTTTTTTTTATATTAATGATCATACAAGAAAGACTATTTGTGTGCATGTAATCGTAAAGTACAGTAATGTTATTATTGTTATTATTATTATTATTATTATTATTATTATTATTATTATTATTATTATTATTATTATTATTATTATTATTATTATTATTATTATTATTATTATTTTATATAAGAGCTGCATTTTTATAAGCTTGTCGAAGCCTCAAATCTTGAAATATAATTTACTTCTCTTACTCCTCACATTTAACGGTACACTTCCTTGAGTTTGTTGAGTTGACAAGAGTTACCACTCGGAGGACGCCTCACTATCTTATTTTCATATCCCCCAAGTGGATTTCACGAATTGAAGCTGTACGAACCATCTTGGGAAGTGGCATATGCAATTTCCTTAGTGGGCACTCTCTCTCTCTCTCTCTCTCTCTCTCTCTCTCTCTCTCTCTCTCTCTCTCTCTCTCGCGCGCACACACACACACACACACACACACACACACACACACACATACACACACACACACACGCATATGCATACCCAAATAGATATTTCAATGCATTTACTTGGAATTTTCTGTACCTGGAAAATATAATTGAAATAACACTAATAATATTAATAACAACAACAATAATACATAGAATTACTTCGAGGATAATAGTAACAACGTCTTCGTTTTATAAATACATGTTGATTCCACTGTAGAAAACGGGGATCTTGTAAAGATAAATAACCTCAGGGTCCTTTAGGTTATTCATCTTTACGAGACAAGTCTTGGGGTTCGTCATATTTACAAGGTAGTTATACCGGTTATTTGTATTTACAAGGTAATTATTAGTTTTTTTCCTTTTACTTGCATTTGTGTATTTGTGTGAATAAATTTTCTGTATTCTTACTCCTGTTTTTTTTATCCCTACATGATATCAGTTGGTTCTTATAATGACAAACATCGTGTTATTCAACTTTACAAGTTTAATTACGGGGATTATTTAACTTCACAAGTTTGATTACGGGGTTATTCAACTTTACATGGGGTTGTGGGGGATATTTATCTTTACAAGATCAGAAAACGGAGATCTGGCAGCCACGTGGAATAAAAAAAAGTGAAATATTTATTTCTTCGAAAATGAAGCCAGACATACGATATTGGCTCAAACATTACTATTGAAAAATATAGAAGGCCATAAAGGATGCAGGTTTCGAGCTTTCAGCAAACAGTTTTTTTTTCTTATGAAAGTTGCAGGAATCGCAATATTGCCCTGCTGAAAACTGAAAATGGAGAATAAATTTTATAATAATTGAATTCACCCGTCTAATGAAGTACTGTCGCTGTCTGCTGAGAAATATGGAAGGCTTTAAAGAATGCCATTTTGTCTTGTGATGGTTGCGGAAATCACAGTATTGCCCAGGCTAAATCCAAATAACGAAAGATGTTGTTTTAGCATTACCCTCACCCATCTGGTGATGTACTTTATAACTTTGTTGAGAAATATGGATGGTTGTAAAGTATGAAATGTCAAATTCCCAGCAAGCTAGGTGCAACTTTTGTCTTGGATTTTGAGGGCTGTAGAAATCACAATGTTTCCCTTCCTGAACCCATAACTTGAGAAGATGCTGTTTTAACATTAACATCACCATTATAATGTTGTACTCACTCAAACTGCTGAAATAGCTAAACTTACCACACAAGAGACTCCGTGTCCCTTATATTCTTATGACTGAGACGTCATAATAAAAAACCTTGGTTGGTGGGGACAATCATTTCCATTTACCCACATAACAAATGGGATCCTAGCCATACACAGAACAGCGTCAGATGCGTTTATGAAATCCATTTGTGTGTGTCTAGCTAACTAACAATATGGTATCCTAGGTTTACACTGTTTAAGAATTCGACTCAAAGATGGAGCTAAAGCCGCTCGTTTATTAATAAGAATATAGCCTTCGGCTAGTACAGAACCGCAATATCACAGGTTTAATTTGAACATTTTAAATAACAGGAAACATACATGATGCCCCAAGATCAGGATAGCCAGTTTCAGTAACGGCCAGAGAAGAAGTCGTTGAATTAAGAAAATCATTGGCGCGCACTCCTTAAAGTTCTAGTAGCGTCTCTTTTCAGAGATGATTATTTGTGATAGGAGGATTCGTTGGCCTTTAAAGTAGAAAAAAGATGAAAGGTTTACATCCTCTATTTGCAGAGTTTGCATCATGGAAATGGAGATAGATGATC